>JAABLK010000028.1:0-92893 GCA_012295415.1 Phytophthora chlamydospora
GATTTTCCTGTCGCCCACGGTGTTGTTTTATATCCCTTTTTAACAGGTAACTGGGGGGAAGAAAAAAAATTTAAAAATTGAAACCCGGGAATCCCCCCCCCCCCCCCCCTCCCCCGGGCAAACGAGCTGCGCCTAAACGACGTGTAGACGATTCCGAACTCATAGGTTATTTGCTGCTCAATTTCTCAGTTTCAAAACGCGATGTCTAAAATGGTAATTTGTTTCCTCGACAGAACTTCAAGGGATTTGCGGTGATCGATGAGGCCTACGTTGCCTTCGCCGACGCCCCCAGCCTGTGCACTTTCGTGAAAAGCACAAGGGGCCAATTGTGCTCCAGACCAGAGGTTAGAAAAATAATATTTATGCAATAGTTATAGTATATTCCAGTGCAAATTATTTATTGTTGACGCTTAATTGTCCTGCAGTAATATAATTGTTTTTTTCATATTATGTAAAAAGTACCCCCAGTAATTGCAATAAAACTGTTTCAGAAGCAGCATTTTGGATCACTGAGATGGCTACATTTTTAGTCATTGGCGACGGTTGCAGTGTCAACAGCTCCACGCCGGCGACGTGTGCGGCTGATGTCCCGGTTGTAGTCGTGCTCTGTGAAGTCCTGAGCCAACGCGAGGAGATTAATCTGGCTACCGAGGCGGGCCAGCGGCGCGTGGTGCTCTTGGTACACACCCTCGGCGCGCAGAATAGCCGAAAACTGCTCGAGGATGTTGTTCTCCACGACAGTCACGCTCGACGGCGCCGGATGCAGCCGCCTGGATGTCCGGCGCGTCTGCATGCTGCGCATACTTCGTCGTCGGTTATGGATGGGCACCGACTCGTCCAGTGGGCACGCAATCTGCAGGCGGATGGCGCGCAGCAGCTTCTGGTTCTCGTCCACCACGATCTGCACGTGTGTCGTCGAGTCCTTAGACGGGAAGCCGTGCTCCGCCCATTTGTAGCTCTGCAGCTCCGGCCGGCCGTCGGCCTCGTACTCCAGCACGCCCAGTCGAACGTGCCGCTTCTTAAGCATCCGCCGGAGCTGGGTCAGGTTGATGCGCTTGTCGATGTGCGCTCGGATCACGAGTGTTGCGCCGTTCTGGAAGACGCGGCGGTCCAGCCACGCCTGCAGGACCAGCCACACGATGGCGAACCAGAGCATGTTGATCACGACGAAAGCGAACGGCGCGTCGATGATCGGCTTCTTGATCCAGTCCACAAACCACTTTGGGTTCGGCACGTTGAACTTGCCACCGCTGAGACGATCGATGACGTCGAAGGACAAGTTACCGGCGAAGATGACGCGGATGATGTCCAAGTTGCGCTCGAGCTCGTCGCGGGCCTGTAGACATTCAGCGAGTCGGCGAATATTGATATCGAAGCCCTGCGAGACGTACGTCAACTGGAGACGCGAGATGGCCTCGAACTTGGTGATAAGTGTATCGAGTTGCGTCCGAAGTCGTTCGATCAACTTGATGGAATCCTTGCAGCGCACAATGACGTTATTCTTGCGCTCCAACAGCTGCAAACACTTGTATATCTTGGAGCCAGCGATGTCCACGGGCACAGGAGGCAGCTCCAGCGCCTCAACAGACTCCAGCAGATACTGCAGGCACTCGACAAGCAGAATCATGTGCCGTGCTGCATCGCTCAACGACTTCTTGACCGTCTTCAGCGTGTGCTCGCCATGCTTTCGGTAGCTGCGGATGGATTTCCGCAAGTTGAGGAGCGTGTCGCTCAGCACAAATGTGCGCACGAAGAAGTTTCGGATGAAGATTTCTCGGCTGTTGAGCCCCATGAAGGTGGTGAGTAATGACTCGTAGCGCTCAGCTCCAGGCCCGCTTAGAAGGCAGCCATCGCGTCCAAGAAAGAGCACATCGTCTCGCGTGATGTCGTAGCAAGCGTAGATTTCGCCTAGAACTTGCTTGAGCTCGTTCTCGCGTTCACCCTTATCCAGATACTTGCAGGCCGGCAGCTTCGGTTCGATCGATGCAGCCGTAATGAGATTGTACTTGTTGCGTTGCTCGGCTTTGCCCATGAAGAGCATATCGAGTACGCTGAGCTGGTAACGAGAGAGCAGGTCGTGGATAATACCCGATGAGTCTTGATGGACGTCCACTAGCAAGCGCGCCAGCAGGTCGAGTGGAATGGAGCGCTCGGTGTGGTTCATGATGGCGTCAATCTTGACGCCGTACAGCACAGCGCCACTCACGTGCAGGTGCATTCCAAAGTTCTCCACTTGGATCACGCCGTCGCTTTCCGGAAAATTGATCTCTGCCTCAAAGTTGATGAACCGGATGGCATCGAAGTCCAAAATCTTGACCTGGGTGAGTCCTGGCGTCACTTCAAAGTGCGTCTCCGTAGGCTGCAAGTCCAACTTGGAGCTGAAGAGCCCACCTTGGCACCGCTCCATGGCTCCCAATCGCTCGTTCAGGGCGCAGATCTGATTGGCACCAAACGGAAGCCACTCACCAACAAGCGCGTGTACCTGTGAGAGCACGATGCTCTGCTTCGCCTCCTTCGTCATCATGTTGTAGCCCCTTGCGGATTCTGTCGCGCGCAACTTGTTGCTTGTCGGTTCAACGAGGTAGCTGGTGCTGGAGCGGAGACACGAAGGAATGTAGGGCGAGCTCACATACGAGACATCTTCACACTCTGTGATGGTGCTTACCCTGGAGTAAGATTGGTCACTCGTCACGAGACGAAAGTCCGAGCCATCGTAGCGCACGTGCAGCAACATTGGGGGTCGCGGGCTTACGGGAGGTGCGCCATCTTCGCCGGCTCGGGCAGATCGGGCCGGTGAGCAGAGAAAATCATCGGTCTCCCGCTTCAAGTGATCTGGCATCTGCTCCACGATCGATAGCCCAAGAAAGGAGGCCTGGTACGCGGTGACCGGTTGGTAATCTACAGACGAGAGCTTGATTCCATTCACGAGCTTTGCCTCCCATAGATCATCGATGACAGACTTGGCTTCTTGAGAAATGCGTAGCCACCGTCGGTCTGTCTGCTTCTTGTACGTAAGCCACGTGAGGTTGGGCGAGTAGTCGAAAGGGAGGACGCCGGCGTCGATGCCTTCATAGAGCAGCACCAGTAGTGCCACCTGGCGAATCCACGTTTCCTTCGACTGCACGTTTCGGGCTTGCTGCGCGTACCTGCTGATAGCATACAAGACACGGCAATGCTCAACTGGCCAGCTCTCAGGTAGGCCGTACCAGACCCCTTCTCCAGCGTTGCCTATCGGTCCATTGTCCGTGGTCACCATGGTAATGCTGCCAAATCTCGAGCCACGCAAACAGTCGCCTGTGCCAAGAGACGCCTATACACGAAACACTCACAACGCATACGGTGCGTACACCCGTGTATTCTCATGTAAAATTCCCCACCATTGTTCGACTCAGACCGAGGTGTCTGAGCCTGCCCCGCCCCCCACCTCTCGCCTCTCGGTACTCCTTCTATTGCTAAATGACCAGGAGCGCAACGGTCTCCACCTGCGGATCGGCTAGGCGGATAGACGCTCTTCCAGCGCCATCCGGGCACGCAACGGAGTCCTGCTTTCGCTCGGTCTGTCCAGTTGCAATCACCGTTGTTAAGCTCGACGGCGGTTGCTCTTGCGAGGTCACGCGCAGCTATTCGCCCTTTATGCAGGTCACAATCCTAACCATTCGCAAAAATGCCACGTTAGACACATTACGTCACATAGTACCCCAATGATTAACATTGCGCAGTACCAGTCGAATCCTTCGAAGAGTCCTGATCCTTGTGTTGCTGTGGTCTCCTTGATAGACCATTGACGATTGCGGATGTCTGAAAGACCCATCGCCTCCGAAATCTGCGTCCAACACAAATTTCGTCGTAAGAAAGAAAATCCACACCACAGACTCATCCTCACAAAAGCTCACCTGAGCTGCATTCAGGGCCCCCTTCTGGTCCTGCTTGTTGGCAAACACCAGAAGAATCGAGTCCTTCAGCTCTTCTTCCTGCAAATCGCAATGGCAACCAAACGTCAGCAAATTCGACGCCAGCAAGCCAGCAAAACAAGTACCGCTGACTGACCTCGAGCATGGCGTGCAGCTCCTGCTTGGCAATATTGAGACGGTCGATGTCGGCCGAGTCCACGACGTAGATGATGGCGTCCGTGTTGGGGTAGTAGCACCGCCAGTAGGGCCGGATGCTCGTCTGGCCGCCCAGGTCCCAGACCTGGAACTTGATGTTCTTGTACTGCAGCGTCTCCATATTAAAGCCGATGGTGGGCACCGTCTGCTCGATCTCGTCGGCCTGTAGGCGATCTGCCGGCGACAGAAACAACAAGAGAACATCAATATTAGGGACTGAAAACTGAAGTCGATAGACCTCTCCCCAATGGGGAGTCCCCATGTCTCCTCTTTACTAGCTGCGCTGGACGTACAGAGGATGGTCGTCTTGCCGGCGTTGTCCAGCCCCAGGATGAGGATGCGCACCTCCTTGCTGCCGAACAGTGCCGCGAACACCTTGGACATGGCGATCCCCATGGCTGCCTGCTCTCCGCTACGTACTGCTTCACGCTGTTCGGTCCTCTAGCTGACCTTCTTTTGCTTCGTGTTCTGTGTTGGTGATTGCGGGAGAGGTTTTATTCCGCAGTGGGCGTTTTGAAATAACCCAGGATTATTTAAAACGTAGCCATTTTCACGTTACTTGGAATTTGTATTGCGTGATGCTTGTCGATATCAATTCTCAGTTCAAGACATTTCCGGTCCCAAAACGCACCACCGTGAATACCACCCACCTAGCTAAATCTCCATGCATGGGTGTTATATGGAGTTTTTTCGTAACTGAACCTGCCAAACTCTCCGCTACATGAGCTCTCGTATTCTACCCCATTCAAGAACTGCCACTCTTCACACCGATGCAGTTGCTTTTCTCGATTCACATGTTAGTTGTCTCCTGCGATGCGGGGCTTCTTGTGCGGAGGCTCCTCATCAAACAAAAGCTCTCGCAATGCATCAAAGTTGGGAACTGCCGACGACGCATCCACTGGTCGGTGCAGTAGCTTCTTCAACGCGGCAACGACGTCTTCGTCCTTCAGTATAGCGATTTCTCCATTCTTGAATTCCGAGGAGCAGGTGCGGCATTGCAGCTCCTGCAGGTGGTCCAGCTTCCGGACCAGCTCCAACAGCATCTTGTCCTTCGCGAGGTCAGCGTTGCTGTTGCTGCTCAGCGCGCTACGGACGTGGGTCGTGACAACATCCGGGAACTTGTCCATCCAGCAGGCTAACACCGCAAACGGGAAGTCATCGTACGCATCTGACAGCTTAAACACACTTTGCAACACGCTGGTGTCGGGGCTGAAGTGGATGAGACACTTGAGCAAGCCCGTCATCGTCTCGGGGCTCTCCTTCGGGTTCACACAAGCCAGCACCTTTCGCGCTGATGCCATCAAATTGTTTTCCGCCGCTGCCGATCGTCCAGACTGAAGCTCGGCAACCACGAGATCCCACATGCCGTACTGCTCCCATGAAGTCCATTGCAGCGAGGAGAGCACGATATTGGCCAGTCGGTTCTTGAATATCGCAAATTCTCGCATCACCACACGAGTACACAGCGCGTTCAACATCGCTGGAGTTACCAGTCCAAGGAGCAGCTGCACGAGTGCCTCGCTGCGGCCCATAAGCTTGGCGAGGAATGGGTGCTCCATGCTTGCGAACAGATACGGGCACACAAACAGCGACGTAGCACTCACAGCATCCATTTCATCTTTGGACACGCTGACAGGTACTGACGTTCCCAGAAGCGCGCAAGCTTGGGCTCGCGCATCGTCAATTTGCTGGCTCAGGTTCAGGTCCTTCAACATGTTCTGAGCCAAACTACTGCCGATAGACTCCACAAACGCAGCATACGGCCCCAAAGCAACGTCCGGGCTCTTCCCCTCGCTCCGCGAGCAACAGAAGGCAAGAAGGCGGTAGGAAATCGTGACGTCGCGTGCATACATTGCCTTCAAAAACGGCACAAAGAGCTCCGACGACTCGCTGAGCACCTGATCCAGCATCGAATCAAATACTCCAGCAGATGTCGCTTTGGGTGAATCGCTCAAGGCAATTCGTGACGAAACAATAATCCTTTCCAGCGAGGCATGGAGGAACGAACCCAGTGGAGCGGCGATCTCAACGGCGTTGTCCTGCCGGATCCACGAAATTAAGATATCGTTCAAACACTCCAAGAAGCTCTCGGTAGGGCGAGAACACGGCTCGGGCATCGTCTGCTGGAAGTGTTTGATGTCGTCACCTCCAAGAACCATGACACTTTCAGGGATCTCGACCATAGGTTGCTTCTGCGCAATAACGGCTGCTGGTGCTGTAGCAGCAAGTGCCTCGTTAGGAGCAGCCATCTCGGTCGTAGCATCTATCGATTGCTGGTTGTCAGGCAAAAATGACAGCGCGCCGAGAGAATTCGTGTCTGACGATGCTCCACTGCCGCTCATACTCGACTCAGTGTGCGTTGGGCTCTGTGAGCGTAACGGCGACGTGACTGGGCTGCCTGCTCCAATTGGACTGCTTCGGACCGGTGACTGGTGAACTGGCGACTGGTGAATCGGCGACTGGCGAACTGGTGATTGTCGGACGGGTGACTGCCTGACAGGCGATTGTCGGACAGGAGATGAAGTTAAACCAGGAGACCTGGCAGGACTCCCACTGGTACTTGATAGTGGCGACGCCGACCCTTCCGCCAGGGTCTTTTTGGCATTCTCTGCCGAGGGAAAGTGCTCCGGAAAAATTCGGTGAAGATCCGACTGCAATTCCGGGGCACTTGACAGCAGCATCGGGAAAGACTGAAGCGGAAGGATGGACGGCACAACGCCAAGTTTCAAAATCATCGCGAAAGCTGTAGACACCCCCTTTTGCATCAGTTTGCGGTTGACTGCTGACGCTGCAAACTTTTCCACAGCAAAGACGAGGAATTGAATCATTGCAAGTGTCACCATAGGATGGCTCTTCAGCGACTTCACCTGTTAGTGCAACAAACGTGCGAGACGAAAAGCGTCAGTGCCGTTGTGGTGATCGCAGGCATTTGATCAAGCAACGAACCATTAGCAAAATTGCCGGCTCCACAGTCATGATGTTGTCCGATGGCTTGAAGTACAAATAGTCGAAGAAAATAGCAAGCTGAACTCGAGCCAGCACACTTGGTGTCTTACTACCGTGGCTGGTAGCACGTAGTCACAAACAACATATCGTTAAAACGGTTAGCTGCAATACCAACTACTACGTAGTACAATTGTCAATAACGCACCATAGCAGGTATAACCAGCCAAGAATGTGGTAGCGCGGAGTAACCTTGGAACTCAGGATCTGGTTGGAAGGATGATACACGGCGCAAATATACCGGACCAGGTCGGGCACGAGAGCATCCGAGCCCGGACTGCTCAAAAACTGCGACGAGAACCATTTCTGGTAGCGTGTCACGGATCCTGCTTGAACGCGCTCCTATTTTTTTTAAGCATGATCACAGAAATACATAAACCACCATCATAAACTTAGGAAGGAGCGCAAGCAATGGCCACACACTTCTACGTACCATCATGAAAATCAAGTATTCCTCCATCTTGGGGTTCAATCGGTAAGCGAGGTATCTCGGAGGTGTCGGAACCGCCATCAATTGCGCCACCGAGTAAACTGTAACGTCCTTCTCGGGCTCGGCTGTATCCCGGACGTTCCGCAGTTGCTTCCAAAGCGAGTTCATCCCCGGAATCTGCAATTCGTCACCAGAAACAACCAATTAGTACGCATGCAAACTTTGGATCATCTGAAACCACAAAAAAGTGCCTTACATCTTTTGCGTCACTTAGCACGCGCACGATCTCTCGTCCGAGCTGCGCCACATCCGCCTGGCGGCGGGTCCACAGCGTGCTGCAGAGCTCCACCTCCTGCTTGAGCAAGCCCGCGTGCTGCGAGGCTGTGTGATCGAGCGAGATCCTCGCGAACGTGTGGAAGACGAAAGGGATCAGGCTGGAGCACGACAGCAGCCACGCCTCGTGCTCGATAAGGATCCGGATAATCGACGAGGCCAGCCACACCGTGGTGCGGCTTGGGTCGCCGCCCGTCAGGTAGCGCATGAGGCACGTGATGACCTTGTCCACGCCCGGCGCGTTGAGGTGCACAAGCTCGCGTACGAGCCACAGCAGCTGGCTGCGGCAGGCCACCAGCAGCTTGACGAACTTCTGGTCGATGAGCTTCTGCAGCCAGCCCATGCAGTTCTTGTAGCTGTCCGCGGTCGCCACGGCCGTGAGGTAGCGAAGGTACTGCTTGGCCAGCGTGGGCTCCGTTACTACAGCATAAAGCAGTGCAATGTCGGGCTGGAAGGGCAGCGGCGCCACGCCCTCGGCCGGCTGCTGCTTGAGCACAGCCAGCGCGGCGGCCTCGTCCTTGCCCTGGATGGTTTTCTGCATGTGGTAGAAGTGCGCATACCACTTGCGGTCCAGCTCGTCGGGCGCATCCAGCGGCAGGTGATTCAGTAGCTTCGAGTGGGGTGTGGGTGCCGCGCTGCTTGCGGTGGGCGTGGAAGCCGGCGAGGAGGTCGAGGGGGGAGGTACAGACGGAGGAGGCGGAGGTGGAGTTGATGACGCAGGGGACGCGGCCCCCGCGCTGCTCGGGGGAGCGGCATCGGCGCTGATGCGAGAGGAAGGCGGCGGCGGAGGCTGGTCCATCTTGATATCGTCTTGTGCGTGAAGTAACATAAGGACACGATAAAAAAGTAACGCAACACGTGGAAAATGGGTACAAATCGAAGCATTCTTTTCCCAGTATCAGGCAGATTTCTTTGTGCGGCAATCCAACCTCGTTGACATCTGCGAGGAAGCCACCAGTTACGCAGCAGGAGACGGAGAGACCAAGGCCACCTTCCCAAGCTTCTGTCTGCTCCTGTGAATTCCTCGCTTAAGAGTGACGTTGATTGCGTCACGCAAGGCGCAAATTTAAAGGAAAGAAAGAAGACCCGAGCGCTCCCAGAGGGTCCTCCTTTTCCTTCTCCTCCGCATCATGACGCGGCCTCGACGCTTCGTGGAGACGGATGAGACCTTCCACTTCTTCGACGAGCGCGCAGTGCTGAGCGCCAACGAGCTGCGCAGCGGTGACGCCAGCAGCAGCAGCAGCAGCAGCGACTCCGACAGCAGCGAAAGCAGCCGCCTACGCCGCGCGCGCCGCCGCCGCCGAGCCAGCAGCGTCGTGTCCAGACGCACATCCCGCCGTCTCAGCCAGCTGCTTAATGCCAGCGTCTCCTCGGAGCCCCAGAGTCTGCTGGACGACGTGCTGAGCGACAGCGACGAGGACTTCGACTCTCTGGACGGCTTTCAGTTAGAGGAAGAAGAGGATGAACCGGCGCAAGCGCGTGAGCGCAAGGACTCAGTCGACAATGCAGACACAGAGGCGCAAGCGGCAATGCAAGCTGCTGTGAAGGTGCCCGGCGTGGGCGTCGCCAAGTTCGAGCAGATCTTTGACCCATTTCGGGATCTCTACGTGCCCCACACGGGAGGAAATGCACGTGAAGCTGGCCGAGGGATGAAGAGCCAGCAAATGCAGTTCCACAAGGCGCGACGCGCGATTGCGGCGTTCACAAGGCGTGTGCATTGTGCCAATGGCTACAGATACCGCAAAAAGAGCGAGTTCATGCGGGTGTGCTACCAGCGTGCGCTGGAGGGCGGGCCAGGGTATGAACTGGTGGAAACGACGAAGATGGACATTGGTGGAGGCGCGGCAGTATCGGACGGCGAAGCCTCGACAAAGCAGTCGCTGATCACTGCGTCGCAGAAGGAAGACGCAGTGGAAACGACAGTACCGAACCTGTTCCCGAGGAAGTGGCCGCACTTGCCATTCCGAAGCCCGCTTCAATGGCTCGACGACACCGATGCCGCCATCGAGTTTCTTTCTCGCCTTGCGGAGTTGCCCGAGACCAGTTTGATGTACGAACCAATCGATTCGAGCAAGTTTGCAGCTGAAGTCACCGAGCTGCTGGCGATTTCGAGCGGCGGACAGGTGACGAAGGCATCAGCGTCGATCTCAGAGACGACACTTGCAGGATTGCTCGGACTCTTTGCGATGGGTGTTCAGTTGCAGTCATTTACACTTTTGAGCAGCGCTGCTCTGCAGTTCATCGAGTTCGGCCAAGCTACACGACTCGGAGATGAGGGTGCACAGAGTGGAGAAGTTCTTCGTCCGGACTTGCGCAAACTTTTAGATTTCTACTGTTCGCGCCTGGCAAAGCACGCTGCTGAACCTACGCTCGCAGCCACCTACCCTCGAGATTTGTCAGCTCAGTGGAAGGTCTGTTCGTATCAACCTTCTACAAGCGATGCCATCGCCACTGATGGTCTTTACCTGTACATTTTTGGGCGATCGGGGCTTGTCAAGGTCGGCACTGGGAATGGAACTACGGTGCGCGATTTCGTATATGCACACAACAAGGAATACGTCCGAAGTCGCGACGCAGAGCGATCGTGGCTCTGCTGCATTGGCGATTCACTTTACTGCCGCACAATTGTGATGCCTGGCCACCGGGTGGATCGTATCCGAACGAACGACTTGAAGAACGTGCAGGAGCTTGTCTTCGCTCCTAATCGAGCACTTATTGGAAAAGGAACAACAGAAAGCAGTGTATACGCTATGGTCACGGACGGTGTCGACCTGTTTACGATTCGCTGCATCGATACTTACGAGAAGACACCACCAAGAAAATCGAGTAACAACCGGAAACACAGAAGCCGCAGCCATAAATCAAGGAAGTCCACGCCGGTGAGCGAAATTGTGAATGCAGTGCTCGGAAAAAGCGACAGTGATTCGCCGTCACCGCTTCAGTCACCCGATACTGCCACAATAAAAGTCGGCGATCGTGTTGTTCGTGGGCCTGACTGGAAATGGTCCAATCAAGATGGCGAAAAGGGCAGCCCCGGCACAGTGGAGCGTATCAGCACGTGGGGAGGTGTGAAAGGCAGTGGTGTAACAGTCCGATGGGACAAAAATCAGCGCGTGAACACGTATCGGTGGGGAGCTGAAGGATGCTATGACTTGTGCATTGTGACGGAGAAAGATGGTAAAATCCTTGAGCGAAAACCACTTCCCAATGAGTGCAGTTCGCGGCAATCTAAGGATGGAGAGAAGTTAGATGAGGCTACTCGCGAAAGCGAGTCGGAGCCGTTACCACGCCATCAATTCGTGCTGTACCGACACAAGGTGAACGCGATCACTGCCATTATGAAGCTGGACGAGTCCGACATCGATCTCTTTTTGGACTTGACGCCTTCGGGGGACGAACGGAAAAAGGGGCAAGTGGATTCTGAAAGTGGCGTGGAAATTGTGACTGCACTTCATTCTCATCCCGTCGCGTTGTGCACCTCAAAGACTTCATGGATGTGTGACGGAGGTATGTCGAATTGCTTCGGAGACAACGCTGCCAAGCGATATCGTTGCACTACTGGTTGTGACTACGATTTGTGCGAAGCATGCGTGTTTGCCACAGTTGTCGACCAGCCGCCAAGCAAACCAGCCTCTGATAACGCTGCTACTGACACTCCAGTTTCCGATGACAAAGCACCTGGAGAAGCTGGTAGTGCCGCGATCAGTGATACTGATGCAGTAGAATCTTCTCCTCGTCCGGCTTCGTTCGAGTCAATTTCGTCCGATGCCACTGATCCCTTTTCTACCGTCGACACCTCATTATTTGCTGAAAGCGAGCGCGAGGTGTCATTGAAGAAGAAAGAAGACGAGAAGGAAAAGCAGGCGCTGAAGACAGAGGAGCAAATGGTGGACGACCTTACTGCGTTCTGGTGTGGACTATATTCGCGCAAAGAATGCCAGGTAGCGCTGAAACGGAATGGCTTTCAGTTAAACGAAGCTTCTACGTGGCTGCACATGTGCGGTGCTTATCTCCGAGAGCCCATGGTCGTCCCCACGGTTTCCAGCGTTGTACTAACGGCAAAACCAAAGTCAGGTGCGCTGGATCCGGTTCTACTTATCGCTGGTTCATTTTACGCAACCCTCGGACAACTTTGCGTGGTTTCACCCCCTGGTTTGTACACCGTCGGCGATGATCATAGTGAAAAGATCAAGCGGGCTGCAAACTCGTGCGACGCGTCTTGGTTCTTTTCCTTGGACACGGGTGCACTGCTTTCAGACGAACCGGTGCTGCTCAAGGGAATACCAGCTGGATCACCCATTTGTGTCGACACTACACGTAAACGAGTTCTCGTGTTTTCAGGCTACCTTAACTGCCTTGAGGAATACGTCGATCACGTTCAACAAAATCAGAGCCTCCAGTCGTGCACAGAAGCTCGATGCTATACACTGGCGGATACGGGAAGACTGATCCTCGGGCAACTTGCCCAACTGATGCGGAAGCGCGCTTCGCTTCCTGCGTATAAACATATGCGTGCCGGTTTGCAGGATATTTTATTCCACACTGGGCGTGAATCAGCGGCAGCTTCGAGTGAGAAGCAATCCGAAGCCCGAGGAGGAAGTCCTCGCAAAGACTCTGGGTCTGGTACAAAATCAAGGAATCGACGAGTCAAGAATATCCAGACTCGGTTAAAAGAGATCGATCGCCTTGGCCTGGTAGATCGCCCGGGCCATATGATCCCGTTTTGTGTGGATTTCGACAACCAGGGATTGCTGCAGATTTTACGAGCAACCAGTCATTATTGCGGACTACTTTCGCCATCGAAAGGGGCCTGTAATAGCAATGATGCACCGCCAAGCGATCCGGTACCTGCTGGGACCAAGAGATTGGTGGCGAATCTGCTGCGCATTTTGACTGAGACTGTACAAGAGTTTGAGTTCGTTGGCGTAACGTTGAAGCTACAGTCCAGTGATGAAGCCACGCAACGGTTGTTTGCAGATGTCGAGCGTGCGTTGCGCGACATTGCGGGTCATCTCTTTGACAGCCAAATGCCCGAAGCTAAGTCGGCAGAAGCAGGCATGCAGCAGGAACGTTCCGTGATAGTGCAATTGGCACATTTCTTGCTCGTTTGGGGTATGCGCAAGGGTATTTTCTGCTCGGGGTGCCGGTCTGAGGTTTTTGCTTCTGTGTGCGATAGTGTTATCGGGGCAACGTTACCTCAAAGCGCCGACCAAGGGTCACTTCCAGAGTCATATTTCGCGGTCTTACTGGGGCCTCACGATTCATTCGTACTGCAAACCAAGCATGACTGTGACGTGGATTTACTGAGGCGACTCCTCTATAGTCCAATGGATGATGGGCGCATTGCGATTGCCGACTTTGTGCCATCGGATCCAGTACAATTTTCTCGTTTCTTGAACGTACTTTTCGCGTTGTCCAAGTTTGAGAGCAGCAGCAAGAGTCAGCGTGAAAAGTGGGGGATCGATGCGAACGCGCTACCGTTTCAGTCTTCAGTCACAAAAGCTTTGCACTCGATTATGAATTATTGCTGTGCGCGGATGTATGCTGTCAGCACTGAACTACCGGCAACGACATCTCTCAAAGATGTTGGGAAAGAAGTGTGTGAGGCAACCGCTGCATTCGAGTGCTTTGCGCGGGTATGCTTTAACTCGTCTCTGGAAATGTTGCGTGGCCACCTTAGTTCGTCTAGCAATCCAGAAACAGCTCCATGCGTCTGTGATTTGCGGACATCTGCACTGGGGACGATTTTGCCTATGGTAATCGCCTTTATCCCAAATTTCCCTGAGCAGTTTTCGGATGACATTCGCGGCCATTTACTCGAGCTGATGAAAACACTTGACTCTATGATCTGTTTGGATGAGGAGAGTCACGCGGCCAGGTCAAGGAACGCGTGCAGTGACGCAGCTATCTTCGGAGGGTACCAAGTCGTAGAGACGCCACATCCGTACAACCACACCCAGCCCGTATTTCGTTGCGTAGTGCACATTCCAGACGCAACTGTGCTGCACTTTGAATTCGATCCTCGCTGCCGAACATCGGGTGAGGCTGATTTCGTGCTTATCACGTCTGGGCTTGCGTGGTATCAGGCAGATCGCGTTCCTTACGGGGACGTTGGTTTCGGTGAAGATGGAGGATGCTTTTTTGGCTCTTATTCGCGAGGAAACTGGCCTGCTGGAGGACTTACGGTGGTAGGAGATACCGCAACGATCATGCTGTGCGTAACAGCGCAGGGTCGCAGCGGTACTGGTGATAAACAACGATGGGGTCTCAAGTGTACGGTCCGTGGGCTATTTGATAGTCCACGTTCGTCATGGTTATCTGATCTGGGGTGTGCGGTGGCAAATACGTGCAGTGTGATTGGAGACAAGCTTTTGCGTGGCCTTCCTTTGCAGAGTGTGGAGAAGACTTGTCAGTCTTGGGCAATGCAGCGGCAGCTATTTAACTTGACAGCACCTACTTGCAATGCTCTGAAGTCTGGCAAGTGGAAGTTTGTGACGGACATTGCAACTCGAACGTCAGGAGGAGAGACCTTCTTTTTGACCCTTGAAAAGTACGTACGGCTGCGGAATTTGCCAACTCGCCACTCAAGCGTTCATTGGACCGAAGCACTGCAAGAAGCTGCTGCAGTACTCCTGGTGTCGTCTAATCCTCAACAACTACTGAAGTGGATTGCTAGTATCGAGAAGGAGCAGACGTTGTCCGATGATGATGAACACCAACTATTCTATGGCATCGGTATTGAACTGGGAAAACTGGAGCGATGGATGCTGCGCCAAGTTCAATTGGTGAGCGAATGGCACTATCTACGTATGGACGATGTCGGGCTTGATGAATTGATGGAACGCTATGCTGACAATTTGGATCGACTTTCGGAGCTTTGCCAACTCAAGGGTGTTGTGTTCAAGAAAGAAGATATGACGGGGTGTGTGAAGTCAATCCACGAGCTTCTTGTCAAGGAAATCGCCGCGCAACCTAATGGTGATGTAGGACCTCAGCCTTCTGGCTCGCATGACGCTGTTGCTCGTGCTGTATCAGCGAAATCTCAATTACTTTTGGCGAGATGGCAGAAATGCGTCGAACAGTGCAGCACCTCTTTGGAATCAGTCACTGAGTCACATTGCGGCACATCAATTGCCTTCTTGTCTGAGGTGGGCAAATTCCTGTGCAGCGCTGCAAGTATTTCTGCGCTGGAAGAATGCGCAACAGCTCACACGAATCGGCTGGAGTCCCGTCTAGCTGGCTTGGTGTACTGTAAAGAGGCGTTCACAAGCTTAAACAACAAGGATATGACTCACTTTTTCGTCGGCCGCATTCTACACGCTGCACCTTCAAGCAACCTGGTGCAAGATGATGGCATCTTCTCAGGATGCGCCTTGGCTGATCCTTATCTTCTCGCGCAAATGATGACATCGTAAGTAGGGCTGCGCTGCCCATGCGTGATATATGTGTGACTGGTACTGATTGGGTCGACTTTCTTGTATTAATGTGTGCTTACAGGCTTAGCTCTTACGCAAAGGCGATAGGAGATGTTTCCGAGTCAAGAAACGAGCTGGCAGCTTTTCGTGTGGTGGCTTTAGCAGATATGTGGAATTGTGCCCACGCTTTGAACAACACTTCAAGTCGTGTTATGGGCCTGGAGCGAGTTTCCAGTCTGATTGTAGCTCTGCATGACGATATGAATGTAATTGCTGCAGCGGACTGGGGTGATGAAGGGCCCCCCAGACAAGCAGATCAACAGGAAGTCCAAGGGCAAGTTTACAATGCTGCATGGATCTTGTTGCGATTGCTTGTCGAAGAAGTCTACGAAAATTCCCCAACCTCGGGTATGTCGTCGCTGGAGGGAGTATTCCTCGAGCTCCGTATGTTGTACGAGCATTTTGGGTGTATTCGGAATGGTCGAGATGGGGTAACGTGTAGTTATCCAGCGGAAAAACAGTGGATCGACGGATCGCGGAACGAAGCTACCTATCGCCTCCTGTGCACCATTGCCAGCAAGATCGGTATTCTGAATGAGTGGCCTGAAGCGTTCGGATGGTGGATTCAGAATACTATTGACTTGGTAGCGAACTCGGATACGCCATCTAATCTCAGCATAGCAGGCACTCGACTCCTACGCTTCGCACTAGAGTCTCTGGGTGACGCATTGTTTGATCTCAACGTGATTGTTGGAAATCCCACTGGAAAACTGTGTGACGACAACCAGAATATGGTTCTTGGCTTAGACATTCAGAAAATGCTGCTGAGGAGGATTGGAAATATTGTATCACCTCTTCCTGATACCGAACCCACTGGAGCTGATTCATCCGCAGAAGAAAACGACATTATTCGTAGCCAAAGCGCAGACTATTGTGTCGTGATACTCCGAAATGAACTTGCATCTGACAAGTTGGTAGATGCAGCCAACAGTGTGGGTAACCCTGACATCGGCTCGTTGGAGATTCCAGTTGACATTGGGGACGAAAAGGGGGCTCTGGAAAAAGCTGTCACGGAAGCTGTAGCCGAGTGCACTGCTGCACAAGCAACGATGAAACACCCCAGTGTCCGATGTGATGGCTGTAACCAAAGTCCCATGCGTGGTTTCCGGTTCAAGTGTTTTACGTGCGCCAACTACGATTTGTGTACCACCTGTTACACGAACCAAACCCATAACCTGGATCACCCATTCGTGCGGTTAACTGACACAACTGGGACTGGCGATTTGTTGCAGCCGCGCTCGAAAGGTGGAGGTGTTGTTCCAGAGACAGCGTTAGTAGGATCGAAACCTTGGAAAGGCAGCCTACTTCGAGTACTGCTCGATTCACAAGGCTATGTGATCTACTGCTCTGGAAGTCGGGACGAGTGTTGTGATTCTGCCAACGCACTCGCAAAGCTAGGGTTTCTGGTGACTGTTTCACGTCTGGATGAAATAGTAAACGTGAGGGCATTGCACGACTGGGAGAGTGACATGCAATTTTCATTTGAGCCTGGATCCTCCCGTCTCTCACACCGTCGATCTTCAAGTGAAAAACGCTCGTCCAAGAAATCAAGCCGAGATGTTATCAACGCTTTCAACAGGAAGGCTTCCATGGTGAACACAAAGACTCGGCAAAGGGGCCATCAGATTGAAGATGGGCGAGCTGTGGCCTCAGAGGTGATCGCCGTATTACGCCTTATGATATCTAGCCGCACAGCAATGCACAAGTGGCGGGGTCGATCTTTGAAAATTCTGACGCAAGTGCTTGAGGAAACTCCCGGCCAACTGGCAGGTTCCGCAACGAACTCTACAGCGCGTGACGACTATTTCGTAGCACTGGGTGCAACTCAAGTTCTTGGTGGCTTCCGTGAAATGTTACGTGTTGGAGGGAACGTTTCGTTGTCGAGTTATGCAGCTGACAAGGCCCGAGGTGGGCATACGGGCACGATCTATTCGTACGCTTTTGGTAACGATGATATTGTGATCGCAACCATGGAAAATGCTCCGGATAGCACACGATTTGGAGAAGCCGGAAGTGACGATGATGTTGTGTTTTGCAAGCGTACAACTTCTGAGGTTACGGCGGTTAGCGATATCCCTTTGGACAGCGATGCTATATGCTCGCTTGAGTCCCTCGTGGTTCCATTCTGTGCAGTTATAAAACAAATTTACCTGTGGACGACTGAGGGTGAAGAACAGGCCGTTGGCGAGAGTGGGCCTTCATCTACACACTCGTTGCTGCGTTGGGAGCTGGCGTGCGCGCTGATGCAGTCGTTTGCGACAATGGCCCCCACTTGGCCGTCACTCTTCGACAATCAGGTGATTTCCGTAAGTGACAAAAATGCGAGTGTTGTGCTTCACAGCGGACTAACTTATGTTGCTGTGCTGCGTTGTAGACAAATGGCAATTCTCCTGCAATCCTTTTCCAGCTCGCACAAATGTGCATGCGAGACATGAAGATGGACGCCATCGCCGAAATGCGTTCCTTACTATGGAAAATGGAATGGCTCCGCTCACGAGAGCTACACTTTTCCATCGCAACGCGACCAATCTCATCGAGTGCGTTGTCTGCTTGCGACGACAAAACCAATGTCCTTCGCCCCCCAGAGCAGGCGTTTGATGAGCTCACCTCGTTTTCATCGGTTGGTGGTGATGGATCGCAGTCACTGCCAGATCCGTCGGAGTATTTCTTCAATTTGTACGCGTTTTCATCCCGTGCTGATCTTCCGCAGCACACTGGGCGGAACAAGATGCTGGAGTACTGGGAAAAGAACGTTATCCCAGCGATCGAGACATACGTATCGGGTTCTTTCAAGAGCTATGAGATGGACTACTTCTTCGCTCAGCTCCGAGAACCGCTGCGAGAAGGCAATGCGGCAGCAGCACTGAAAATTGCTTTCACTCTTTGTGACGGACACGTGCCTTCAGGATGCCACTACCCAGACCCAGACACTGACTGGTCTGCGTTGCAAATTGACGATGTGGAAGTCGGTGGGCGCTACGTGATTGCTTCGGAGGATGTGGATTTTGCCGGCTGGCCACGAAACATGCTGTGGACGTTAGGCCACTCAGGAACTGTCCGACTGGTCAATCCGTCTGGTATGGTGTTGCTCCAAGTTGTCAATCCTTCGACGTCTACTGCAGAGTACTGGTGGTACCATGTCGATAGCCTGCGCTCAACGTCGATGGTGACATCCATTACCGACCAATCCGTGACTGATTTTGAGGCCAGCAGGTCCCGGCTAAAGACGATGGACCAACAACTCATCTACAGCATAGCTCGGAAGAGTGTATTCGACCTGTTGCAAGTCGCCCCTGAACATGCTATGAAGCTTTCGATCGAGACCAAGAAAACAAGTCTATCAAGAACGAGCTCGTCCCCTTTCCCCATGCCGTCGTCCTCATCATCAGTACCACATACACTGACGCCTACTGTGCAATTGGCTGCACCAGTGCCCAAGAACCTGAAAAATCGTTATAATCTGGCAGACTTGCTGAGACTTGCGGCGGCTGCTGATCTGGGATGTCCGGAGAAGGTGTTAGTATCGGAAATGGGTATTGGAACTGATGCAACGCTTGGATGTACCCCAGAAAACGGTGGTAGCATTTACTTGCGACCAAGAGTATCGCTGAAGTCATCGTTGATCACAGTTTTGCAAGCAGTACTGAACAAGCAGTTCGAGCGCGCTGCTGCAAGTCCCCCGCCCCCTGTCATGGATCGTTCCACATCTTATGACGAGAATGCCAGCGTTATGGTAACGATGCCAGCAAAGAAGCAGAAGAAACGTGGTAAGAAAGGGGCCCTCGCGGGAAAACTAGCTGCCGTATCAAGCGGTACATCCTCCAGTTTAACTGCAGCTGCAGCGTCGATGACTCCAGGTACTGGTGCGAACATGTCATTTCGACCAACGCAGCCAAAGTTGCAGCAACCAGAAACGGTCCCTGCCATTTCTACTCGGAAACATCGGTTCTTGCTAATGGAGGCACTACTAGCGGAATTGAAAGCCAGCCTGGATTTGTCCAGTGCCTTCTTGCGCAGCCGGTCATTTATGGTGACAAGCGAAAGCCCACCTCAGCCAGTAGTGCTCGTGCACGTCCCTGATGCAACCTGCTTAGTGCTCTCTTTTGCGGTTCACCCGGTGCTTATGGACCTTCCTGCGGGAAGTAGTCTGGAATTTTTCCGCGATGAGCGCTGCACTGATCGCCTGTTCGGTTACTTCGCAGACAAGCGGGGGCTTAGCTATCTCCCACCACTGGTTGTTCCAGGCGATCGATGCTACGTACGTATGTCCCAGGGCACGTACGCTCGATACAAGTTTCGTGTGGACGCATTCACGGCTGATTTCGGGCTGGCGCTGTGGCTGTGTGAAGAGATCTACCAAAAGTTGCTGTCTGTGCAGCTTTCTCATTACGAAGTGGAGACGGTCCTCACTGCTGCGTTGGAGGCACTGGTCGACTACCTAATCGCCACTAGCGTTTGCCTGCCGTCCAATGCGAAGACGGCAGTTTACCAGATCACGGGGAAACTCATTAATTTTGCCTTAAGTAAGGGTGCAATGCACGCCGTGCCTATTGCAAAACTCTCGGGACTCGTGAAAGAGTTGACGTTTGTGTACGACAACGAGCGTACCACTCAAAAGGGTTTATACTCGCTTTACACACAGCAACTAGCGGAGCTTATTTCATTGGTTGAAGAGGTGTCGTCTCTGAAGGGTGGTTCGTCGTCAATCCTGGGGGAGATGTGGTGGAAGGAGTTTGTGCGGATGGCTGTATTTACAAGAGTTTTGGCTCAAGGCAAGCGAGAGATTGCAACTCCCGACGCTTTCAAACGGATCTATTGCGGCCGTGCTCCTATCCGAGAGGTTCAGACAGCACACAGTAAGCTCGCTGCTCAAGACTTGTTCAGTGAGAGGATCATCTTTTTGCAAAACCTTCCGTGCACCTCAAATGTGGCGGACTTGGAGTCGAGCGTGTCTCGCTTTCTTGTACACTTGGCATTGGAAGAGTGTGGAGAAGCGGATGACCAAAACGTGTACACCGCGGCAGCAGTTACTCGGTTTGGCATCATCTCGAATGTCTTGTACATGCCGGTTGATAGCGAGGGGAACACGAAGGGCTACGCTCTTGTTGATATCGGCCGCGCTGATGTCATCTCGGACTTGCTGACTCGTATATCAAAGGAAACATTCGAGTTCGAGGGCGGAACCCCCACTGTGGAAGATACGGAGTTGCTCGCGAAGATTGAGGCTGTTTGCCGTCCTCCTGACAGTTCGGGCGGCAAATCGAACGATGGAAGCGACAGTTGCTTAGGTGACGGTGCGAGTCCAACCGACGTCTGGACCTGCAGCGTTTGTACACTGGAGAATTCTCTTTCTGACGAGGAATGTGCTGCGTGCGGCTCACCGATTCCTCCCGAGATGGCAAATTTGGCCCGAGAAGTGCAAGCCCAGCCGCAGATATTGTCTACCGATCAACCAGTGAGTGGCACAGACGATGCCGCCTCTGCGGGTTGGGCGTGCGAGGCATGCACGTTTGTTAACAGTTGGGCCGACACGAACTGTGAGGCATGCACAATGGAACGAAGTGCAGATTTGGTGCCACCATCTACTGGTGGATCGGAAGTCAACGCGGAGGAGGACGGCACAAGTACGCCAAGTGTGGGTGACGAATCGACTGCTAATCGGTACAACCTAAGTGGTGCTCGATTCGTTGAAATGATTCGCGTAGCTGACGAGACCGGGGAAACTCCGGAACAAGTTGAAGATTTCTTACGCCACAGGTTGTTCCCTGCTGGTGACAGAAATGGGAGCAGTATGGCTGCTGCTGAGCTTTGCGACATCCTTCAACAGGAGAACGCGCAATATTACTCGTCCCTGGACAGCAAGATGGCAGTGGAGGCCTTCGCTGAAATGGCCGGCATGAAGAAAACCCGTATGTGGGAGAACATGTCATCGGAAGAACGGTCGAGCAAATTGACTTCGCGGGAGAGTATATCTAAGGTGCAAGAGAAACCTCTTGCAGTGTACAAGTGGTTGCGTTCGTCAGGATATGATCTCCAATTCGAGCTTAGCCACTACGCAGCTACGGAAGATGCGATGCAAGGGCAAGCGAAGTGGACGCATCAGATGGATTGCCAGCTAATTGGTGTGTGCCGGGAGCTCAGTGGGAAAATGGGTGTGCTGACCCTGACGGAGTTGTGCCCCAGCCATTTGAGCGCGAAACACGCGCGCGAATACGCGCTACTTTCGTCGCTCGAAACGCGCGATCTTCGGCTTCGCCTTGCTGTGCTTCAGTCGCTCAACAAGTTGCTTGTTGCAGCTTTGCCGCTCGTGAACCTTCGACCTTGGAGTGATCCAAGCTCGCTGCGCAGTCGAATTGTTTCGATGCGACAGTTAATTTTCCCGGGCGTCAAGATTCGCTTCTTCGCCCAGACGCAGGATAATACGACGCTGGCGCACTCGGTGTTTGTGGACACCAGTGCGAAGCGGCCCATGGTGACGATTGACCGGAGAAAGGTGGCTGGTAAGCGTGGAGGCATTAACGCGAGCTCTGACGAGGCATCGGCCTCATTGACGGCCCTCCGTGATCCGAAACGATCGCTCTTCGCGTCGACGATGAGTCAGCTGAGCACCATATCGCCATCTCGATTGCGCGCCAAGCGCCCGACGGGAGCAAGCGATCCATTCGTTTCGTTTATAGTCATTTTCGCAGGCGAAAACGTGGTGGGCGAAGGAGGCCCGTACCGGCAGCTCTTCAACGACATCTCAAACGAGCTACTTGCCAGCGGCAATCCGCTGTTCATCCCGACACAGAATAACGTGATGAAGGCCGGAGAGTTCCGCGAGCGCTACATGCCTAAACCAAGTAGCACGTCCAAGGAGCTGCTGCAAATGTTCGAGTTTGTCGGCATTCTGATGGGCTGCTGTCTCCGGACGGGGGTACGACTCAATCTTCGCTTGGCGCCTCTCGTGTGGAAGCTGTTGGTGAAGCAAAGCCTCGTGCTGGCAGATCTCGAAACCGTGGACCACTCGCTGTGCGAGAGTCTCAAGTTTCTGGAGGAATTAGCCTCCTCTCCGAGCGAAGACCCCAACGAGGTTCTCTATGACTCTTTTACGACGACGCTCAGCGATGGCACCGTTGTCGAACTCAAGAGTGGAGGACTGCACGTTCCCGTGACGAAGACGAATATGAAGGAGTATATCCGGCTTGTGAAAGCGACTCGCTTGCAGGAGTGCAAGCCCCAAGTCGATGCCATGCTTCGTGGTCTCGGTAAGATCGTACCGGTTCAATTGCTGCAGCTTTGCGTGTGGTCGGAGCTACAACAATGGGTGAGTGGCAGTCTTGAAATCGACTTGAAGCTGCTGAAGCGGCATACGCGCTACTCGTCCGGTATGAGTCCAGAGCAATTCCCGCACCTCGAGATGTTCTGGAGGGTGCTGTCAGGCTTCAGCGAGGAGAATAAGCGGCGCTTCATTAACTTCGCCTGGGGCCAAGACACGCTTCCAGTCGACGACGCTGAGTTTGACCGCACGCACACACGACTTCTCATCAAGGCCCCACCGCAAGGCGAAGGAATCAACCAAGACGCGCTGCTGCCCAAGGCTGACACGTGCTTCTTCAATATCGAGCTGCCCGTGTACTCGAGCGAGAAAGTCATGCGCGAGAAGCTTCTTCTCGCCATTACTCTGTGCACCAGCCTCGACGGCGATGAGCAGACTGCTGGCCACGATATTTATTACGCCGGAGACGAGGTTGATGATGATGTCATGGAGTAGGGCGCGTCTGCTGGTGTCTTAAGTTTTCTTGTTGCATGTTTGATATAGCAGAGATACGTAAAAGATAAATACTCAACGATTTCATACGAGCATGTATTATTGCATCAGGGAAAGCAAGCGTCGTCGCGTTAGAAAGTCACCTGGAGATCAGGGTATCGCTCCTTGACAGCCGCGGCCGCTTCCTTGGTGATTCTAATAAACAAACATCTCCGTGAGCCACACCCGATCATCCAACAAGTGCAATTTCTCCCTCATCAAGCACTCACGTCGTGTAGCGGAAGTCGATCTTCTTGAGGCGCTTACGCTCGGGCTCGGGATTCTCATCAGGAGATGGCTGCGGCATCGCAGAGTCTTGCATCTCATTTCTGGCACCCATCTTGGCGTGGATTGTGGTAACAATCGCCTGAACATGACGTACGCACAAAATGTCAGTGACCCATCCCTCAGCAACATGTACTGGCAAGCACACAACTTACGTCAGCCGACACACTTTTGACGCCGCACAGATTCAGCTCCTGCAAGTTCCGGGCCTCCGACCCGAGGAAGCGAAGCAATTGATCACTGAAGAATGAAAACAAAGATCCAGATAAAGCAGTGAGACGTCGTTTTAGAGGAGAGCGGCATGAAACCAGCAAGGTCAACCGCTACAGCACAAAACTTACGTGATCGCAACGTTCCAGTGCAAGAACAACCGCGACACCGACTCGCGCTTCTTGAGCAGCGCGATTAGGGCCTCGTCCGTAATGGCACAGTAGCCGACGCTCAAGCTGTGCAGCTTCCGACACTTGGCCATAATAATCTTGATCGTTCTGCGCGATGAGCCATGACATCCAGCATCACGTTAACCACTTCAATGCGACGCGAGTTGCAAGGTTCTTCAGCACGTACTGGTCCGTGACAGGGTGGCCCGAGATGTGCACCTTGGTGAACTTGGAATGGTTCGGGTGCTTCTCAATGAGCTTGGTGATGCCCGAAATCGTCATGTTAAAGTTGCCGCCGACGTCAATACTCTACATCAACAATCAAACACACAAGACCGAATCCCCTGGTCAGCTGCGCCTCCTCCACACCCTCCAATCCGGTCAAGTGCAGCACCTGCAACTTCGGCGCGTATTTGCGCAGATGTTCCAGCGTCGCGTCCGTCAGCTTGCGGCAGTTCTCAATGTTGAGCTCCTTGATCTCTGTTCAAAGTCCATTCCCCATCAGTATTTCCCACCACCACAACAATCCCGACCCCCCCCCCCTTACCAGGGCAGTTCTTTAGCAGCGTCTCCATGGCTTCGTCCGTGAGGCGGAAGCAGCCCGAGAAATTGACCGAGTGCAGTTTGGGGCAGGTCTGGGAAAGCATCTCGACGAAAACCGTCGAGATCTTGGCGCCAATGATCTCCACGCGCGTCATGCTGGCGTGAAAGAAGCCGGCGGGTAGCGTGTCGTCCCCCAGCCGGCCGCCACGCAGAAGCGCACGAATGACCTCCTGCTTGGCCCTGTGCGTGCGCGACTTGGAGGGCTTGCCGATGCGGTGCGCGCGCGCCAGCGTCTTCTCGTTGAGGATCACGTTCAGCTGCCGCGGCGCCTTCGAGATAAACTTGAGCACCATCTTGTCCAGCGCGGGCACCTCGCGTCGGAACGCCATATTGGTGGGAATGAAAAACAAAATTTGCTAAACAATTTGCAAATGTTTAGGAAACATTTTGGAACATTTGAGTTTGCACAGTTTTTTTGGCCGTTTTACATCCGCTGAGCCATTTGGCAAACCGCCAGCCTCCGCTCACGTACATCGCCTTCCACGCAGCTCGCCAGCAGCAGCACTAAGGCGCCATGAAGTTCGGCAAGCAGCTGGAGATCTCGGCCAATCCCGAGTGGCGCGACAACTACGTGCAGTACAAGCGACTGAAGCGGCTGATCAAGCGCGTGGCCTTCGAGGTGGAGAAGCAGCAGAACAAGCAGAAGAAGCTGCAGCACAAGCTCGAGCACGACGCCGGCGCTGGGGGCGGAGACGTGCAGCTGCAGGTGGTGGACGAGACGCACCCGCTGCTGAAAGCTGTGGTGGACGAGGTGCAGGACGCCAAGGATCAGTTCTGGGAGGTGCTGGACGCCAACCTCAAGATCGTCAACGACTTCTACGTGGGCAAGGTGGTGACGCTCACGCGCTCCGTGGGCGAGTTCGAGGCCATGCTGGAGGACGAGAAGACGCCCACGGGCCACGTGCACACGCGCTCGCGCACGCACTCGCAGGGTGAGCGGTTGGAGGACTGATTTATTGCTTCCAGGGAGATTTGATGGGAGATGAGAGTATTGGCTGACTCGGAACTGCGTGATTATCGCTAGCGGACCACGGGTTTGCGGCGTTGCAGGAGATCTACGACACGCTGGTGGATCTGCGCATGTTCGTGCAGATCAACCACTCGGGCTTCCGGAAGATCGTCAAGAAGGTGCGTGGTCAGCGTGGTGGTGAGTAGCATGACGTGCTGGCTGCTGACGTGTGGATGTTGGTGCATGCTGCAGTTTGACAAGACGATCAAGGCGCACACGCAGGAGACGTTCATGGAGCGGCTGGCCAATGAGCGGTTCTACGGGTCGACGGACATCGAGGAGCTGCTGGATCGCGTGTTTGGACTCACGTCGAAGTATGGCTTGATCAATATTTGGTGAGGAGGAGGTGGATCTTGTGCTCACGGCGAACCTTTTGTAGGGACAAACTGGAGGCTGGAAACATGGAGCGCCGCATGCGCCGCATGCAGGGCGATCAGAACTCGCTGTTCCGTAAAGTGAGTTTTGCAACGAGATGCTCGACAATACGTGGGAGCGAGTGTACTGAATCTCCATATTGCGTGGCCTCCAGGTGAAACCCGTCCCCTTCTGCATCTCGGTGGCGCTGTTTGTCTTCCTGCTATTTGTTCGCATCACTCCGAAAGGTAAGAGGGGTCTACATGTGCTTATTGAAATCCACTTATTTAATGTATTGGTTGGAACTTCAAAACTGCAGGCGAAGACGTGCAGCAGCGATGCTTGGCGATGCTCGTATTCATCACGACTCTATGGGTGACGGAAGCGCTGCCTTACTTTGCTACTGCGCTGCTTGTTCCACCGCTTGTCGTGTTCTTGAATATTCTGAACGACAAGGCCCACCCGGATCATTTGCTCACTGCCAGTACGTGCTTCGTATATGCGTAGTGTGTGTTGCGATTGCTTTACTGTACTCAAACTTTGCCGTTTGTGTGGCGAAACTCGCAGGGCAATCTGCGAAGGAAGTTATGTCCAGCATGGTCAACCACACGACGATTTTGATTATGGGCGGGTGCGTTCTGCTAGCTGACTTGGGCGTATTAGTGTTTATGTGTAGAAATGACGAGCTAACCTTGCTGGATGTGTGCTTGGTGTAGTTACTCCATCTCTGCTGCGTTCGCCAAGTGCCAGATCGAGCTTTACATTGCGGCTTTCCTCCAACGCCGCTTTAAGAAGAGACCGAACTTGTTCCTGCTCGCTATCATGCTCATGGGACTGTTCCTCTCGATGTGGATCAGTAACCACACGGCTCCCGTGCTGTGCGTGTCGGTAAGTAATCAATCTGTGATTGTATTCGTTGGATGCCAACCGTTTGTGGTTCTGACGCATACCCCCTCATGCGCTGCGTAGGTCCTACTTCCGATTATTCGAGATTTCCCGAAGGATAGCACCTACGTGAAGACGCTGCTGATCGGATTGGCTTTCGCCTGCAACCTAGGAGGCATGATGACCCCAATCTCCTCGCTTCAGAACACGCTGGCGGTGTCCTTCCTGGAGAAGGCCGGATACACTGTTACTTTTGGCCAGTGGATGGCCATGGCAGTCCCTTTCTGTACGGTCGGCACTATCCTGGTACGAGATTGTTATCATGTCTTTGATGCTTCCTTAGACTCACACTTGCTTACTTACTCATTTCTCGTTGTATGTGCTAGTGCTGGTTGTTCTTGCTGTGGGTAATGGACCCGCAGGACGCTAAGTACATCCCACAAATCGTCTACGACCAGAAGCAGAAGATCAGCAGTCTTCACGTCGTTGTTGTGTCCATGACTCTTCTTACAATCTTCTTGTGGGCGTCGTTCTCGGTAACAAGTGCAACATTCGGTGACTTGGGTATCATCTCAATGATGTTCATGGTACGTGCTTAGCTTTTCGCATCTTCTTGGGCAGTACTAACTAGAACCTCTTTATGTTTACAGTTCATCATGTTCGGCACGGGAATGCTCAGCCAATTCGACTTCAACTCGTTTTCCTGGCACATTCTCTTCCTGATCGGCGGTGGCAACGTTTTGGGAGATGTAAGTCGCTGATGTTATCATCAAAATAAGCGTTCATTGCTAATCTGCTGTTTTTTACGTGGAGGCCGTACAACGATCGGGACTTCTCGACACGCTAAGCCAGTCGGTCATCCATGCGCTGCCGTCGGGCAACGTTTGGATGGTTACCGTCTCGCTGTGCAGCCTCGTGGTTTGCCTCACCACCTTCGTCTCGCACACGGTCGCTTCGATCATCCTGCTGCCGATAATTGTGCAGATGGCCATCCAGATCGGCCACCCGCACATTCCCGTGATCTGCTGCGCTCTGGCGATTTCTGCTGGTAAGGATGATACGTGCAGTTGTGCAAGTTTTGCAGGTGATAGATAGCCTGCACGGTTTGCTGACATTTGGTGTGTGTATGACTCTGCAGCAATGGCGCTGCCATTCTCATCCTTCCCGAACATCAACTCGCTGCTGGTGTTGGACGATCACGGCCAGTCGTACCTGGAAGTGAAAGACTTCCTTCGTGTGGGCGTGACGTTCTCCCTCGTAACGATGGCTTTGATCGTCACGCTTGGCTACGGCCTTATCGTCCTAGTGCTGGGGTACAACATCGATCCGACACCAATTATGTTCGGATTATAGATCAAAAGGGCGAGCCCCTGCCGGCATACTTCTGGAGAAGATAGAGAGATCAGCAGCGAGCTGATGCTCTGCATCATCACTTTTGCGCACTTCAAACTTGCGCGATTGAATACACCCATCAAAGTCATCTTCTTCAGCACTTGCCAGCAACTAAAATGACCGACTATACTTCTTGATCTCGTACAGGATCTCCTGCGTCGTAACAATCTCCGAGTTGAATGGTGGAGGTCGCTGGTAGCTCCGCTTGACGATCTCCACAAATCGCGTGTAGTACAGCAGGAGCTGCGTCAGCACTTGCTTGAGGATCTCCATACCGTTGCGGAAGTTGGAGAAGTACGTCATCACGTTGCCGTTCATCTTCTCAATCCCGGCCTTCCACGTCGCAGCGAACTCGCGGACGATCTTCTCGATCTGTGCAGTGTCCACTTGCCCCGCTGTCGACGCAGCCCCGGCTCCAGCGCCTTTGGTTAGTGTCACTTGCTCGCGCTGGCGAACGAACTGGATGAGCTTTGCGTAGTAGGTCATGAGCTCCTCTTCCACGAACTTCTCGCGCTGTCCTGCAAGCAGCTCCTCAAACTTGGACGTCTCTTCCGAAATGACGCGCCGCTCCTCGAAATGTGTGAGCACGAGATCGAAGTTGTTGATGAGGAACACGCACTTGTCCTTCGCGTTCGTGTGTTGCTCCGACAGCCGGGCTAGCAGGCTGAGGATCTCGTCCCGCATCACAGTCAAGTTGTTAAGAACCATGTCGCCTGCGCCATTCTCGTGCATTTGAGCGCTCGAGACCGCAGAGTCGTCGCCCCCAGGCTTGGAAGACTGGGCTTGTTGTGTATACAGACTCAAACTGAGGATGGATGAAGCAAACTCCGCATACCGCCGAATGACAAAGTGAGGGTGCAGGTCGATGGGTCCCAGTTTCTTCGCCTTGGCATTCTTCACGCTCATCAAGTTGAGATCGAACACGGCCTTAAACCTCGGCCACAGCAACAGCGCCACCCGGTCAAAGTACGCATCCAGACACGGGATACGGCGCTTCTCCATTACCAACCGCTGCGCGTAGGTGAGTCGAATCATGAGGAGCAGTCCAATGGCATCGTAGCATGTGAACAAGTAGTTCTCCATGTTCTCGAGACACAGCGACAGTGTTTTGGCAAACACTCGCATGAACAGGTCCCGGCTACGAAACGCGCTCTCCTGCTGGTTGCTGGGCTTGAAGAACTCGATGAGGAAAAGGTACTCCGACGTCGCGGAGTCCATTAGATGCTGCTGCACGTTGCGGAATACAGCCTCGTACGGCAGCTTCAGTCCCTCCTGTTGAGCCACGTGCAGGATCAGCGGCGGCGCCGACGCGGTCTCCAGAATCTTCTCTCGTTCAGTAACCGAGAAGGTATCGTTGCGCTTGCTCAGGTTCACGCGGGAGCTGAAGATCCCCTTTAACGACTGCTCGTCCACGGCAATGACGTCCGTGCGCGCCGCGACTTCTTCGTGGAACTTCATTAACCCTGTGTGATAGGCCCGAAACACACTAGACAAAGTCTTGCTCATGGCCTCCGCATACACCTCCCGGAACTCATCCTCCACCTCGGGCGCGTTGTCCATCAGAAAGGTCACCAAGTACTTCATCGGCAGCAATGTGTTCTGCTGCACCATCTGCACGTTTGTCTTGGGCTTCTTGACCTCGTTCATCTTGGCCAGCAAGAACTCCCTGATGCGTGCGATCGCACGTGCACGCAGCTTCTTCAGTTGCGCGTCGACGTCCGCGAAGGCCGCTGTCTGAGCCGGCACGAGGTCGAAGCTCGAGCCCGACGGGTCCGCCTCGCTGAGCTGGGCGTATTTCAGCTTGCCGTTAAGCGTGACGAGCGCGTGCAGATAGGCCTCATTGACCTCCCCCTCGTCGATGGTCTTGACCAATGAGGGCGCGACTGCTACCTGGTCGAGGTACGTCTGCAGCCTCTCCTCCGTCTCGCGACGGTTCTTGAGCTTGACGTTCATGCCGATGGACTCGTCTTGCAGGTGGCGGATCTCGTCGCTGATTCCGCCCAGGTCGGCCTGGAAGCCCAGCAGCATCTCCTGCATCTTGGCCAGCAGGTTGTCGCAGTCCTGCACCTCGTCGTGCAACTCCACGATGTCCGCCGACTTCATGACGTACTGCGCCACAGACGCCGCCTCGGCCGCGCGCAGCTCCTGCTCGATCTGCTGCGCGTACTCGCGCAGGTCCACGCCCTGCGACAGCGCCTCCTTGATCACGCCGTCCTGCTGGAACAGCTCCAGGTAGTCGTCCAGCTCATCGAAGTCGATGTCGTCCAGATCCACGGACGCCTCGGGCTTCGCCATCTTCACTTTTTAGGATGGATACTAATATTGAGGACAGGGATAATCCGTTTTTTTTAGGATAAAAGTGAAAAAAATTGGAGAAGTCGGAAATGATCACGATCTCTTTGATTTTGGAGCACTGTCCTGCACACATGGAGACGACAATTGCGGTCTACTTGAGGTCCCGGACCTGGACCCGAGATTGGATGAACTCGCGCAGATCCATGGCGGCCTTGTAGTAGTTGGTGTCGGGCGTGTTGTACGTTGTGCAGTTGTCGCACATCTTCTCCAGGTCCGCCTTGAACGCGGCCTTGGACAAGTAGGTGCCGCTGTCGATGCGCTTGCTGATGAGCTGGAGGTCCACGGGCTCCTTGATGTGGTCGAGGTAATCGACCACGACGCTGGTGTCCACGGGTTCGTGGAACGGCCAAGCACTGCGGTGACTCGATACAGCCTTCAGCAGCTGCGAGAGCTGCGACTTCAGGCTGCCTTGGTCGCGAGTGCTGCATTCGCATCAACATTATCAGCGTCAATGCATTCCATGATGGCCTTGGCGGTATGTCAATACGCACCCGATGCGGTTGTTTCGAATCACTGCCTGCGACCACCCAGCTTCCTCTATAGCGATTCATTCAAGCGTGTGTCAGCGAGTGAGCCACAAACACTGGAGAGGATACGCAAGAATAGCACGACTTACTAACGCCTGGAACCATGTAGATATCCATCAGCCTGCCTTCAGCAAACTTTGCCAGGCCAGGGTACACAGTGTGCGAGCGGGAGCGCTCTTTGATCTTTTGTTGGATTGCCTGTGACAACGTAAAAACAACAACAACACTCTCTGTCGGTGAATCCTTGGTGGATTTGGACAGCACTAACGAGCACGAGCACGACATTGAAGAGACCACGTTGCGTACCTTGCGCTGCAGGTGAATCATCGAGGTGATCCTTAAATAGTTGATCTGGGTATGGATTGTGCACTCCATCAGAGTGCCGCCATCGTAGTCCTTGATGTAGCCGTACCAGTTAGGCCGAGCCATCGACACACTCTTGGTGAAGCCTTGCTTCTTGAAGTAGCCAATGGCGTAGTTGTCAGCGTACGTAAGGAAGTGCGTAATGCCCTTCGTCTTGACGTATTCCTTCAGGTGGTTCATCAGCCGTGTACCGTAACCCTTCACTTGGTCCGAGGCATTGATCGCGCAGAACGCAATCTCGGCAAAGTGGTTGTTCTCGAATGGCCGGTAGCAGATACCGCCAATTACGTGAGTGCCATTCTTGAGAATAAGCATTGACCGGTGGTTCTTGTCAAAGACCAGCCGCACAATGTACTCCTTGGGCATCTTGGGCAGCTGCTTCGCGAAGATGTTCTTCAGTGTGGTTAGTTGGATCATGTGCTCATCCGTGCCGTCGTTTGTAATGACCTCAAACTTGAGCCGACCACTGTCCTCCTCCATCTTAGCCATGTCATCCCGAGAGATCATCACAGAGGGCGCGGCGCCATCAGTTTCTTCCGTGGCCGTCGGCTCAGCAGCCTTGTCAGGTGTTTTCCCACCAGCAGCATCCACCTTTTGCTTCTTGGCAGCAGGTTCCGCTGGCTCGGCAACTCCATTGCTGCTTTTTGGTGCCTGTACGGATTCCTCGCGCTTGGTGCTCGACGATTTTCCCTGCTCACTGGACTCCTTCGGCTTCGTTGCCTCCGTGTCCTTTTCAGTCGAAGTGCCGGATTTGTCAGTCTTGGTGGGTGAATATTTCTTCGTCGTACTTTCCGGAGGCACAGCCTCCGCTGCTTCCGTCGCTGCTTCGGCACCACTGAAATCATCCTTCGATACCGGAGCAGCTTCATCCCCGGCTTTCATCTCCACAGCACAGTCCGCATCGGCATTCTTCTTCGCACCAGTAGAGGGCTCATCATCCTCCGTCTTGGCCTCAGCAGCCGACGAAACCTCCGCGTCCTTGGCAGCAGCGTCATCCCTCTCCTCAGCTTCGTCCTTAGCCTCCACCATCTCCACGTCTTGTTGCTGGTCGGCGGCAGCGGCCTCCTCCTCCTCCTGCTTGGCCTCGCTGCCTTGTGAGTTCTGAACAGATTCATCGGTGTTTTGACTCGAATTTTCGCTTGCGCCAACGACTTCGTCCGCAACGCTCGACGCAGCAGCGGGCGGCGCCTCCTTGTCCGCAGTCTCCGATGCCATAGCTCAAGGGAGTCGTCGAAAGTGGCGGGAGACGGTAAACACCAACGGTACACGAATTTGGGAGAGCGATGAACACCAACGGCACACGAATTTAGGGTACACGACATCAAATGACGTGGAAAGACTGCAACAAAGGCAAGTTTCGGCCGCAACTCGCCCGTTTCGAGAAGCCACACATTGCCGCTGCCAATGCATTGAAGGGGCCATGGGCTTACCCACAACGACAACAAAAACACGTAAATCGTTGTGCGGCAGATGCAGCTCCATTCCTCCCAGCGCACGATTTGGACTGCATCACTTTGGAATCTATCGCAAGACGATCGTCGCTGGCTGTCTCAGCGCAACGACGCAAGTCGGAGCCTACGAGGAAGCTGTGGACTGAAGCTGTAGTTGAAACCGTTGCCAAATGCTCTCAGCGACTTGCTCGTCGCTTTCGTCTGCACGCTGCATCCGGCAAGGGTGCTGCGTTGTTACTTCTTTTCCGTGTAAGTTCAAGTACCTGGACGCCAACATCTTGCATCTCAGCAGAAACAGTAAAACACGTGGAGAGCGCTGACGCCTGCTCCACAATCTGTAGCTGCAACCAGACGGTCAATCGACGACGCCTGCGTCCTGAACAAATGATCAACATGCCAACACGACAATTGTTCGTACCAACAACTGTGAACGGTTTACGGTTGAAACTCGGCTTCAATTTGAACACGTGTGACTCGGTTTCAGTATGCCGCGGAAAAGCACCACCTTTTCTCAGATTTTTTTTCAGTTTGAAGTTTCCACTGCATCCCGAGATTCGCCGCTGTTCTCAACGCCAGATCGAAACAAGCAAGCTCTCCGACAAGTAAAGACAACAAGACAAAGGCCCGAAGACAAGAAGCCAGGCCGAAAACCGAGCCAAAGCCAAAACGACGCACCACCTACCGACGACGACCATGCTGGACTCCCTGCTGCACCGATTCTTCACGCAGAGCAGCACCCCCGGCAAGCAATGCAGCTCCGACGCTAAGCCTGTCGAGCAGGTGTCTCAGGAGACGGTGTTCACGCGCGAGGCAGACGTGGAGGGATGGGTGCTTCTTGCAGAGGAGAGGCGCTCGGAACCAGGGTCCAAGATGCGCAGCTACGCTGACGTGGTTGCTGGCCGGGCGTGAAAGAACGCACCAGCGCGAGCTTCTCGCGCCCTGCAATTGAAGCCACATCCCCTCCTGCACGCCCCTCCTGCACCAGAATTGTGTGTGAGACACGGTGCAGAGTGAACTCGAGTCGGAGTGACGAGGGTCTTCCAGAAACAAGAAAATAATTGCGCCCCGAGACGTTGATAAACACTTTCTCCCATTGCTACAGTAGACGCCATCGCAGCACTCCATCAAATTTAATCCAAAGTTGTTCCCGTGGAGATCACCACGGACACTCGTTTCCCATTGCTATTAAACTACTTTCCTAACTGCTACATACTGTTCCCGGAAGCTACTCCTCGCTCTTCATCTCGCATTCGGCTGGAAGGTACGATAGCAACTTGTCCGGTACCATCTGCTTCAGCTCGGTGTACGGCGCCTTGTGCAGGTTCAGTTTCTGCAGGATGTCGGCGTCGTCGTGGATCTCAAAGGGCGCGCTGAAGTTGAAGAAGATGTCTTGACGGTCTTCCGACATCTCGCACTGGATCACGGTGTCTTTGCTGGTATTCACCGCGATGAACGGCAAGAATACCCGTCCTTCGTCGCGGACAATGTTGGCCGAGGCGGGATTCTCACTCTCTTTCCGTTTGCGCTCAGCGTTTCGCTTGAGGAGGTTCTTCATTGCAACTTGCTGCACCAGCAGATCTTGTAGATGCTGCTTCTTCTGCTCCACGCTCTTCATGCGCTCATTACGCTCCGCCTGCGAGTATCACCCGACAACAAGTAACTACACAAGCCTCAAATGTAAATGCACGAGCCACTGCACACCAACCAGAAGCATTTCCGTGTCGTGCTGCAGATTTGAAGGCAGCCCTTTCCACCGGATTTCCTTGCGCTCTTTTGAAATGATGTCCATTGCCATCAGCACGTTCAACGCATCGTAGACACGACGACGAATGTTCTTCTCATCGTATACCTGGAAACAACAGAGCGGATGAGCAGTGAGCCCCCCACACATGATAATTTCACTCGAATATTTTCAAACACCGGCTTACCGAATCGTTTGGGCGCATGGTGACGAACTCCCGGACGAGCTCATCCGCCACTTCGTTGTATGACGTCACGTGCTTTTCCTCCACTTTCTGGCACACCTTCATGCTGAAATGACGCAGGCCTTTGTTGATCTTCAAATACTTTCTCTTCTTTCCCGGTGAACTGCGGAGCAACAGCATCAATTAGCAAGTAATTATTTGTACCAGCAGCATGACAACCTATCGAACGCACGGGCTGGTGAACGCTGGGCTTGCGAGCGAAGACGCTGTCGATATTGGTTTCTTTCCACTCGCAGCTTTGGTAGGCGTTGATGTAGCCACTAATGGTGTAGCAGGAGCCTGTACATCGATCAACGAGCCATTCTTCAAGAGTCCTGCCTCCGTGGCTATCTTCTCCAGGCCCTGCGACTTCATCATGTTCACGAAGTCGTCGTGAAGACTCGTGGGTGTGATGGAGGCACTTGCAGCGTCCACTCCGAACGGCGTGCTCTCCACCTTGATCGCTATTTGCCACACAAAGTCACACCTCAACACATAAGAAGTTGTACCTGTCCAAATTGCAAGCAACTTGTGTTATTCACCAACCTGCGGGGACGTCGTCCTTCTCTTCCAAGTCCATCTCCGTCAGCTTCTTGAGCTCTCGACGCGTCGCACGTTTGGTAGTGCCATTATTTGAAGCAGCCGCTCGCCGCTTTCCAGCCAATTTCGCCGGCGCCTTCGGGTTGCTAGTGCGTCCAACTGGGGACCGAAGGTTAGTGGGCACTGGCGTTCCTTGCGCTGACATTGCCGGGTCTCTCGTGTCAGTTGTGGGGGTCGATACGTCGCTGTTCCTGCGTAAACAAAGAGATGGAACACGCAAAAGTGCCGTTAGCACATTGCACTGCTCGATCAGCCCTTGGACTGCAGCTACGACGGAAGGATCCATGGCGCTACGCACCTCTCCGCGACGTTCGAACGGGGGAATCAATATTGGCATTTCATCAAGGAACCGCTACGATTGGCTGAAATTGAGCTCTGTAGTGAGGCTTTCATTGGTTGATATTTGTTGCAGTACTCTTGCTCGGCAACGAGGCACGCAAGTGACAGGATGCCCCGCGACGACGATTTCTACGTGCGCTACTAGTGCGTGCAGCGCCTTGCTACGCGTGGCATCTTGTAGGCATGGCGGCTACTGACTGATGTATCGTATTGTGGTATTTTTGTTGCTGTTGCTTCCCCGTAGCGTCGGCCACCGCGGCAAGTTCGGCCATGAGTTCATGGAGTTCGAGTTCCGCGCTGACGGGAAGCTCCGCTACGCCAACAACTCCAACTACAAGAAGGACTCGATGATCCGCAAAGAAGGTGTCAATAGGAGGCCTGCGTCATATCTGTATGGGTGGAAACTGGAGATCTAATCCGTAGTTCTTTCGTTCTGCTTGATGTAAGTGACGGTATCCCAGTCGGTGATCGACGAGGTCAAGCGAATCATTAGCGATAGCGAGATCACCAAGTGCGGGCTGGAATTGCTACCTTTGGTCTGTGTGATGTGGTCAAGATGCTGACTCATTGCTGCTACAATTTCACAGAGAGGACGACAAGGAGTGGCCCGAGCCTGACCGCGTCGGACGGCAGGAACTCGAGGTCGTGCTCGGCGATGACCACATTTCCTTCACGGTGCGTATAGTAGTTTAAATTAGTATTGTGTTTGCTCTCGCGGGATAGTGTGCTCCAGTGAACACTGTACTGACCGCCCTTGCATTTGCTGCCATTACTGCAGTGCGCGAAGATCGGGTCGCTGTTGGACGTGCAAGACAGCAAGGACCCCGAGGGCCTACGTGTGCTGTACTACCTGGTGCAGGACCTCAAGTGCCTCGTGTTCTCGCTGATCACGCTGCACTTCAAGGTGCGTCTTATCCGCAGCAAGCATGTTTGCAACCGCGCGGCTGTTTTCTCACGTGGGCTGTTGCTGTTGCTCCTTCTCCATGGTTCAGATCAAGCCCATTCCGTAGGACGTCTACATGCACTAGCAGAACTTCTACAGTCCATGGTCAATAAAAAGCAGCTCGGAAAGCTGGCGCCCAACACCATTTCGTTTTCTTTTTGCCTGAGTTCGCTGTGCCGTTGAAGGTCGGCGCGCGGATCCCTGTGAAACCGATCAATTTGTTTCGACAGGGTTCTCCCATCTCAGCTGGCTGGGGATCCCATACAAAAACGCTGTCAGTACCGCGTGTGTGCCTCTCGAGAAAAGAAAGCGAAGAAGGAAGACAGCGCCCGCGCGACTTTCAGTCTCTCGTTCACGACGCAGCCAGCCGAATCGCAAGCGGATCCCAGGTGCTCCACTTACAGCCACACCCAGCTCCTAGCCTCGACGAGTCGAAGCGACGCAGCGTAGCGGACGAGCCGAGAGAAAAAAGGATCCCGAGGGTTCTTCGAGTCAGCAGAGAAGAGCAAGACAAGTAGCTTTATTAAGAAGACGCCAACAGGATGTCGCAGGGAAAGACGTGCCATTTCAAGCTGGTGCTGCTGGGCGACACGGCCGTGGGCAAGTCCTGTCTCGTCGTGCGGTTCGTGCGCGACGAGTTCTTCGAGTTCCAGGAGCCCACGATCGGAGGTACGCGCTGCCCCCGTGATCTTGTGCAGACGCTGTCCACACATGGTTGCAGTGTCTGCCCCGTGTGGGTCTGCTCTAACGTGTCTTGCATGTATTTGCTTCGTCGTTGATCCTGTAGCTGCATTCCTAACACAGACGGTCGGGCTCGAGGATGGCTTGACGGTCAAGTTTGAGATCTGGGATACCGCAGGACAAGGCACGTCTTGCTTTTGCTTTGGAATCAAGCTGCCACTGCAGGCATATGAAGAGGATGGAGTGGCGGGCTAACGTGTGTGTGTGTGTGCTTCTTTCAATTTGTCAATCCCTGCAGAGCGATACCGCAGCTTAGCACCGATGTATTACCGTGGTGCCGCTGCTGCTATTGTGGTGTACGACGTGACCAACAAGGTACGGGTCGAGCTCATTGTGGCCCGCCAGTGGTGGGGGAAACTTGTCGCAGGGCCATACTCAAAGTTTTATGTTGTTGTGGCCTCGTTAATTGTAGGACTCTTTCACCGGTGCCAAGTCTTGGGTCAAGGAACTGCAGCGTCGCGGAGACCCCAATGTGGTGATCGCCCTCGCAGGCAACAAGGCCGATCTCGAGGCGCGCCGCAAGGTGGAGTTCGAGGAGGCCCACCAGTACGCTGAGGACAACGACATTCTTCACCTGGAGACGTCGGCCAAGACGGCCGTGAACGTGAAGGACCTGTTCGTGGCCATCGCCAAGAGGCTGCCCAAGAACCCGCCTCAGCCCGAGCGGGAGGCGTTCCCTATCACCCCGCCCCAGGCGTCCAAGTCCAAGAACGGATGCTGCTAGAGCCTTCACAGCTAAATACTGCCAACTGGATCCTGCAGCTTCTACGCCGAGTGTGATCTCCATCTATCGTGGCTTGTAAAGCGATCGCAGACTTTTCCTAGTTCACCTTCCTGTTGATGGGTGGGTGGATGGCGGGAGAAGAGGTCAACCGGCAGAGAAACAAGAGAAAACTGAAAGAAGAAAAATAACTACCGCTGCGGCAAGCGGACGAGCGGTGGATGTTATGTGAGCTGTGTGGTTTTGGCTAAGTACAGCCGCGCTAAGGATTTTCATCATCAAAATGCCGCTGGTGTTTGCCCCAACTCACAACGTGAGGCGGAGGTTGCGAGATACTTTTTCATAGTCGTGCCGTTTCTAATAGCAAAACCATAGATACTACAGTGAGAGGGACGCAGCGTATCATGACAATCTTGTTAATTCGTCGCTGCAATTGCATGCAGCGCCGTTGCAAGGTACACGTAGCAAATCAAACTTCGAGAGTGAAAACAACAAGGACGCCAGCTCTGTCCATTCTTGCCCTGTCCTCTCCTGCTAATCTTTCGCGCTGTCTGTCGGTTTACTCATGAAAACCGAGGCCGTCGCCGCTCGCGTGGCGCCACCTCGATGCAAAACGGCGCAGCTCGTCGCTGCTCCACGCCCCGAAGTCTGTTCGTGAGACACTGTTCATGCCCGCACACAGACGCCTAGTTCTTCTTGTCCTTCCCCTGGTCGTCAATGCCGACCGTGGAGTTGATGCCGAAGATTCGCACGCGGTCGAGCTCGGGCAACTTGGCCAGGATGAGTGTCGCCCAGATGGGGAAGTTGATGAGCAGGTGGCGCGTGTCGTAGTCCGTGGCGACCGAGGCGGCCAGGAACAGGAACGTTGGGATCATCATGAGGAACTTCTTCGTGTTAGTCCACGGGTGGCCCTGGTCGATCTGCTCGTAGAACGTGAGCTCGCGGTAGTCGCCCATCGAGTTATCGTCGGGCGAGCCCTTGATCCAGTGCATGATGCCGAACGAGACCTGTCGATAGCAATCATATCAGTACAGTGCACACAAAGATACCTTCTTCATCTCGAGGGCCTCACGCCCAACCCAAGCCGCCGGCTAGCTACGTACCACGCCGTGAATGACGTTCACCGCCGTCAACGCGTCGCCGTGTGAGGGGAAGACGATGGGCATCGCCATGTACAGCGAGACCAGCAGCAAGATGTAGAAAGTCCAGAAGCCGCGGGAGTCCATCCAGTTGACGTTCTTGTTCGTGTCCACGTGGGCCGTCATGGTGCTAGCGTTGTCTGAAGCTTGAAGGGGGGCTTGCCTGGTTGTGTGCTGGTGCGCGCTTTGGGTGCGTCGCTCGCTCTGGTCGTTGGGGGTCTGCGCTCTCGGTGCGCTTCGAGTCGCTTCTCCGCTTCTGTGCCGTTTCTTTTGTCACCCAAAGCGCGCTCATTGGCCGAGCGCGTTCAAAACCTTTCCTAACACATAGAATATTCCAGATTCGAGGTTTCTATCTTGTCGGTCGTAATCAGATGGCGCCGGATCGAGCTGCACCTCCGACGTGGGGGCTCTATCCACGGGCTCTGCTCGTACAGCGAAAGGAAGGCACGCAGCGGTGGCTCGCTCAGGGCCTTCATCGCGCTGCGCAGCCCAATCGCGGTCCGCCACCTCGGACACTTTCGCTGGGACACTTTTTCGCCAATCAACACGCGTAAGCAGCCACGATTGGATGCGCACTGCAACTGCAACAACGGCAACTTTGGGGATGTCGAGAGCACATGTATTGTGCGTTAGCTGGGCGGCGCCGATGCCGGGTAGCAGCCCGTTGCCCAGGCCTGGTGGGCGGCGCACAACGGCTCTCGTCCGTAGACCAAGTTTCGGCAGCTGCGGATGTTGCACTCCTTGATGACGAGCGCTCCTCGCTTCTTGGCGACCGCAGGCTCGGACGCCCGAGTGGCCGAGCCGCCCGAGAAGATAAAGTTGATGGATCTGGCGGCGATCTCCTCGTTGCAGTACTGCTCGGCTATTTTCTTCTGCTTTCGAGCGGTCATCTCCATCAGTGGTTGGAGACTCGCAGCGTCACTAGCGGCATCGTCATATTCAGTGGCCGCGAAAATGGCGGCCAGTTCCTTGGATCGCGCTAAAAGGACCTCTTCGCAGTACTGCCGCGCCTGCAACTCATGTTGCCGCGCCGTGACGAAGATAGTTTGCTTGCTGCAGCCGGGTGGAGGAGCACGGGGCTTCTCGTCCTCGGCGTAGCGGTGCGTCAGGCAGAACTTGCCGCTGCCGTGTGCTTTGTTCCTGCAGCCGCCAGGGTGGCTGCAGCACTGCTTGACGATGTGGAGTTGGCACCGACCTCTCTTCTCGGTCGCGTTGGGGCACCCTTCAATTTGGCACGGGGCAGTGGGGACGTCGAGCGCACGTGTGTCGGAGCGAGCAGTCTCGTCAGCCCCGGCACCATCCGCTGTGGTATTCTCAGCTCCTGAAGCCTCGGCTATCGCTGAGCCGCTCGCTTCGCTCTCTGCAGACATAGACCCTTGCTCGTCTTGCTCGTCGCTATGCTCCGTGCACATTCCGCCATTCTGCGCCGAATTCGTACATCCCTCTGAGTACCTGCACTTGACTTGTCCGTCGTGTTGGAGGCCGAGCCCATTGTCCAGAGCGCCGTCGTTCTCCTCGCGTTCTCGCCTCCGCTTCTTGCTGCTGCTGCTGCTGCTGTTCTTGGCACCATGAGAAGAGGTGACTCCTTGGCCACGCTGCTCCTCCTCCTCCTCCTGACCATGTGCGTCTTCCCTCATATTTTGCGCTAAAATAGTCCGCATCGACCAAATCCGTCCCAATCCGGACCAAAATGTGTTATTCTGCCATCGCTCGTCGTCCCCCCAAGCCATGGAGTCGATGGAGAGCTGGGTGCAGGACACGTTCGCGCCCGTGGTGCTCACGTGCGCCACGTCTGAGGCGGAGCGCATCGCGCAGAAGAACAACCTGTCCGTGGCCGACCTGCTCAACGGTTTCTCGCGGCTGGAGGACGCCGACACACCGCTGCGCTCCGTGACGCACCCGATCCAGTTGGCGCGCTTCAACTTCCGCTTCCTGGCGGCCAGCCAGTTCCACTCACTGGAGCTCAATGAGGCTACCGAACAGCTGAGCGACAGCATCAAACGCCATCCGCCGCCACACAGTACCGCCTCCGCTGTGGAGCTCGACATTCCACGCGTCACTAGCGTGGACGACGTCCCCGTGTACCTGCGCGCGGTGGGTGCGGACGAGGACAGCAGCGATCCCATGCCTTGGTACCGCTCATTCAAGCATACGCTCATGGACACCTTTCGCTGTGAGGAATACAGCCTGCTGTGCCACCCCGTGGCCATGCTGGTGGTCGTGAGCTCCACGGACCCCAACCCGCGCCACAGCTTCGAGGAGCTCACGTCGCCCGGACAGCTCCCAGGTCCTTTCCAGATGGGGCTGTACGACGCCACGCTGGTGCCCAAGTTCTACGTGGTGGTGCATGATGTACTGGAGACGGAAGGCACGTCCATCGACCCGGACGCCATCCTGCGCAGCCTCAACGTCACCACGGTCAATGGGGCAGTGCTGCGCATCAACTCGCTACCCGTGGAAGAAGCGCCCGTGCCGTCACAGTTCGCTTCGGTGTGGACGGAAAACCCGTACGTGAGACCCCCGCTGTTCCCGCATCAGCTTGAGACGTACCCCCATGTGAGCGACGGTGTGGGCACACTGCTGTCAAGAGATGACGTGGCGCAGATCAAAGCGTTCGTGCGGGATTTTGGCCTTCGATTCATGCTGTCGTCGCTGGAAGGACGGATCTTTCAGCTGAATGAAGTGGTCTCGGCCATGAAGAAGGGCGTGAAAAATGTGTTCAAGTCGTGGCTGCGCAAACCGAAGGACCTGCGCCCGTCCAATGCTTCATCGTCGGGAGGGGTTATCTACAAGTGCGACTCTATTGAATCGCAGACGCGTCTACTGGCCGACACGGCGTTCCTCGTGCGAGACTACGAGTTGGCGCTGCAGATGTACCGCTTGGTGCGAGACGACTTCAAATCCGACAAGTCGGTGTTTCATTGTGCAAACGTCAACGAGATGATCGCGCTCTGCTTGCTTTTGACCAAAGGATCGCCAATGCAGATGACAAACGCTCTGGACTCAGCCAATGCAATCTACGCGAAAACGCCGTCTCCGTTAACCCAACGCCTGGCCATTCGTACTGCGGTTATCGCTGGTGAGATCTATCACACGCTAAGCAAGTCTGGCTTGTTCACGGACTACATGGATAACGCGTCGGCTTCCCTGATTCGTGGCTCAACGATGGAGCAAGGGATTTGTGCGGCAGTTCTTATGGAGCGCGCAGCGCTTTGTGATCTCCGCGCTCGTCTACCGAAATTTCGCAAGTACGGCTTCCGAATGGTTATGGCTGGTCACGTGTACGACTCCCTGGGGCACGAACAACACTCAGCGAGATGCTACTCCTTGGCGCGCGCGATCTACGACTGCAGCGGCTGGTTCCTTGTCGAAGATCATATCAACTTCATGCTTGCGCAACAAGCAAACAAGCTAGACGATCGCATGGCTTCCATCAATCTGTTCCTGAAGCTTATCGGAACGGGTCGTAACTCGGCAAGCCAACAGGAAGCGATGTTGTACGACTTTGGTCTGATGGTCAAGGATTTCTTGGCAACAGATCGTGCTGACGCGTCGCCGACGTCGTTTTCCCGAGGCGGGCCCGTCTTGATCAAGAACGGCGACGGAAGCGCTAAGAAGCTTCTTGTGAGAGACTTGTGCATGCCTGAGTTGGATGATAAGTCGACCGTTGTGTTTGCCTCGACGAACGCTTTTGGCATTGACCGATCAATTGACGGCAACCTTTCCGAAGCGGAGACGTGGCAAGAGCTTGGAGACATTGTCGACAAGCAAAACCGATTGCACCAGTATGTTGTGGCGGGTAGCATTGATGCGACGAAAAGCTGGTTTGCACCTTCTCACCTGTATGCTGGCTACCGCAACAAAAAGAATGCTGCTATCCAGAAGCCCGAAAACTACGTTTTGGGGGAACAGATCTACGTCGAATTTGTGATGAAGAATGCACTGTCGTGTGCAGTGGATGTAGAGGATATTCACTTGTATGGAGAGTTCGAGACTGCCGGTGACAAGGAGACGTTTAACGTCCCTGAGAGCAGAGATCCCGGTGGACAGCGCATTGTGATTGATAGTGTGAACCTGCAACTTTTGCCGTGCAGCGAGGAGCGGGTCCGCCTTGCCGTATGTCCCAAAATCCGTGGCAAGCTAAGCTTGACGGGCGTACGCTGGTCGATATGCGGTGGAGACGTTCAAGGCGAGCATGCGTTTGATATCCCTGGCCCTCTTCTGCAAGACACAAGAGCCAATCGAGAGGCTCGAGCTCGTGCACCGAACATGAGCCTTATTGCGAACGTGGTTGAATCGATGCCGTGGCTTGGCGTCAAAGTGAAAGATACTCCCGCTGAGGCCTTTGTCGGCGAACTTGTGAAGCTGAAGTGCTCACTTGTCAACTCTGGAACGGCAACACTTGCTGGTCTTCAGGTTTGCTGTTCTGACTTGCAGCTCTGTGCTTCAGGAACGGGTAGCGCAGAAGATCTGTGTGGATATATTGGCGCTAGTGGCCACGTGGTGGACTTAGGAGGTGTAAGTCTCGCCCCGGGAGAAACGAAAGATGTGACAATCTGGGCACGAGGATCCATGCCTGGACGACGTCACGCAGCTCTCCTGTTCAGATACACATCTTCCTCAGGAGAAGAAGGCCATTCCAAGTCGTCGCTTTCACGTACAGTGAAGATAAAGCTGAACTTGGACTTGCTGCCATGCGTGAACGTGTCGTATTCGATCGAGCCGAGCTTCGGTGCCAGCGGCGAATATATTCTTGGGATTACTGTGTCCAACCAGCGAGGGGACCACCACGAAATGACCGGACCGTTAGACGGGTTGGTTCGCCTCGAGGAACTGGTTTGCATAAGCAACTCGTGGACGGTCGAGAAACTGGCTCGGTCTTTGCCCCACAATGCTACGGATGTGCGCGACTCGTTCCGCCTTGGCTTTTTCGAAGCGAGCACGTGTTATTTCCGAGTGGTTCGCCGACCTGATGCACTAGCCACAGAAGTGTGCAAGTTGCCCCTCAATCCTGGACAGAAGGGCGCAGACTTGTCAGTGAGCTTGCCGATTGAACAGTTTTTATGCTTGGAAAATGCGTCTGAACTTGTCCGCATCGGCGGGGCTGGGAGTGGAGACGGCAATGATGGAAAACGTGGCGGTGGTTTCCGAACGATTCAAAGTGTGAGGCGAGAGAACAAGGCGCTGAAAAATGCTGCTGGAGAAGTCAGCAATGACCAAAAGCCGGCGCAAGAACCTCAGCCGACATCGCGAGATGCACTTCTATCTCATTTGGATATTGATGGGCATCTGGTACTCGTATGGTCGACGGATTGCAGCTCGTCCTACAGTGACAAGGTCGCTGGAGTATCGCCGCATCGAGCAGTTGGTCAGGCTAATCTAACATCGGTGAAAATTCGGCCGCCAGTACAGGAAAGCTCTTGTCCTCTAACTGTGACTCTCAGCTACAAGGACTCAATTGAGTTGCGAAGTTCCACATACCCTGGATCTACGTCAGGCTTGAGCATCGCCGAGTTGGATATCACGATGCTAGTGTGCAACGATTCGTCACCCACTTCAGCACCACTCGACGTGACAGTTGAGATGCTGCACCCAGAAGAAGCCCAGGCATCGTTGCCTTCCTCGTCATCGCTGACTAAGTTGCACTCGATTTCACACTCCGGGGCTTCTCCGCCCCATGGTGCGCCACCACGTTTCTTCTGGACGGGCGTTACCAAGAAGAAGGTGGCGCGATTCTCACCAAACAGTCGAGCGACGATCGATCTGAAGGCCTGCTTCATGGCGCCTGGCATCTACAATCTCAACCGCTTCCGGTTTGTGGTGCAAGCTGCGCTAAACGGACAGCCTGCTAGCGTTTTCATGCTCCCCGCAGAATATCTCGTGTATGTGAAGGGTCCAGAGCACAACCCGAGGGCACTTTTGCAGGCAGAAACCAAGCAGACAATTAGTGAGCTCCTTGTACCCGTGCCGTAAACTTACAGCGGGCTTTACCACCACATGCATTGTCGCTCTAATGAACAATTGTCCACCGTCAAGTTGAGTTTTGATGATGAACCAGCGACGGCGAAGCGAGATGAGATGAGATGAACCAGATTAAAAGCTCGTGTACCTGAACGAAAAAGTCAATACTACCTGCCCTTGGCAGGTTGGCCTGCGTAGTAGGCTGATCAAGCTGCCATCAACCGCTTGTACTTTTGCTCGATGAGGCGAATCTCCTCATCGTCCGAATCGGACATCGAGCATTCCGGCGCCTCACTCGAAAACTTGATGCGTGGGACGCAGAAACTATGGAAATCCAATGGCGGGGTCGTGAAGCAGCCACCGTGGTGGTCAACAAAGCCGCCGACCTTGCGAAGGTAAGCATCGGGAGACAGCAAGCGTTCGGCCACAGATTGATCATCACCGCTAGCATCCCCATCAGCGTTAGCATCTTCGTCGTGAATCGCAAACTTCACACCCTTTTCGTCCTGATCTCTGGCACTTTCCTCATCCGAAGAAGCTCTCAGTTCGCCGATGGATAAATCCTGCGCGCTTGTCCGATCTTTTGTATCGCACTCTTCGGCTGGTTCTGCTTCAGCGTCAACGTTATGCTGGGCATCAGTGCTGTATGTCGCAGACACCGATAACTGAGAGCAGCTTAGCGCATCAGCTGGATCATCATTCTTGTTGTCATCCGACTTCGTTTCGTGAGCCAGAGAAGAATCAAGTTGCTTTAGCCGTTCCCCAACCAACGAAGACGACAGCGACGACAAATCGGCGTCTGCTGAGCCGCTACCAATTGATGATAAGCCCAACGAGCTGAACGAGACATCCTTCTCTTCGTTCTCATCTTCACCTGCGGATTTGTCCCCTTGATGAGTGCGAACAGATGATAAATCCGAGAAGGGGCCCTCACCACTTTGTCGTGGCGGCGACACTATAGATGACTGGGAACTCAGGTGACCGTTTCCGTGCCTGCTAAATGTACTCGAGAGGTTTGAGACATCAGCCACAGCCCCAATGCTTGAGCTGCTCGCATCGGAATCGTAGTCTGCCTCGTCCGGAGATGAACGCACCTCTTTCTTGCTGCCGCTTCTGGCAGCTTGTAGAAGTCGCCGAAGCTGAGCGATCTGCTCTTGCATCTCATGCAGCTGCCTCTGCTGGTTTTCGAGGATCTGCTGATGCTGGATTGTGAGTAGCTGCTGGGTTTTACAGCAACTTCGGTAATTGTTGGACTCTTCGGTGCCAAACCATTCACGTTTGGACAGTTCCGCATCGGTTTTGTCATCCTTGGATGGTCGAGAAACCTCTTTAGAATGAGTACACGTGGCGTCATGTAAATCATCATCACTGGTTCCGCTTCCTGCTTTCTCTTCAACTCCCATGGCAGTTTCAGTGCTGACTCCGGTATCACCCGCCTTCTTCTCACTTCGAAGCGAAATATGGCTCCGTGCTTTCGTATCTGCAGCGGCATTCTTGCGCATTACATCTGCAGGAATTGTCCACCCACTCGTAACGTCTTCAGTTTCATCGCCGTCGTTGACATCAGACAACTCACCTATGGATGTCTGTGAACGCTCTAGAGCATTGTTATCTGCAGGCGTTTGAGCCTCGGTAGGCACGGGCTCGGTTGCCTTTTCAGAATGCGGTGCCGTTGGAATCTTCGCTTCACGTCTAGCAGCTTCCCACTCACTTGTAGGCGCAGCAGCCAAAGTAAGTTCAACGTCCGCTGAGAAATTCGACACGCCAACAAGGCAAGATCGTCGGTGAGAATATAGTTCCATCGGAAGTGGTCGTGAAGGCGGCGACAGGAACTCGGAAAAGCTGCACTCAAAGAAGCGCGGCAGCGATCCAGCAGCAGCGCCACTCTCCGGGTCACCAGCAGGATAAAGTGCCACCAAGAGCGTGTTCTTCTCAGGCCCCACACGCTCCTTAATCGCCTCGGACATTAAGTATCCAATACACGCGAAATACAAGAAGGGATCGGCGAGTTGCCGCCGCGCCGTTTCTTCATCCCATGCATCATCGATCTGGACGCCGTACACCCACACACCGACGAGCGGCTGCTGTAGAACGAGAGGATCCACTTTCAGCAACGGCACTGCCTTTCGAGTACGGTCGAGAGTGAGATAACCAGCTCGCAAGTTACCGGATTCAGTGCTGAATTCGCGCCTTGCTAAGATAGCAGCAAGCGGAGTCATCAACAGTGGCAAGTTTCGGACGAGCGAGAACTTGAACAGCACCGGTGACGCTGCACACTCCAGCTGGAAATCCAGTTGAGCAGCATGAGGCGATGAACGGAACACCAGCAATTTCGGCTGCAGTTTCGAGGGGACGTTGTCAGCGTACTCGTCCCGATAACTGCTTTGCACAGCGGCAACAGTCGACACGTAGCTCTCCTGGGGAAATCCCGGTTTGCTCCCGTCTGCAATAGCGTACACCGGTACACACCACACTCCAGCCGCACGCGCCTCTTCCTTCTTGAGCTTGACTCCCTCCAGAAACACCTTCTTCATCCTCAGCGGCGTCGCATCTCCATGCAAGTAGCACATGACAGCTTCATTGCCCTTCACCCCGTTCTTCTCATTGTACAGCCTGTATAGCTCCTTAAGCGCTACCGCCGACAGGATAAAATGCGGCAACACTTGCCCCAACGACACGCCGATGGGATCAGCTGACAGAGGGCGTCGGTCCCTGCAAAACCACAGCACGAATTAGCTTAAATCATCACGTTCACCTATCGAAACCCGCACGTTAACTGCCTACCAGAGCACAGACCGCGTCACTGGGAATTGAATGGCGTCCACATGGACCCTCGCCAGGTAGCTCGTCCTCTGGTGTCCGCCACTGCGTCGTCTGTCCTCTCGGGGTCCCGCGCTCGCGTGCAGCGGCGCCCTACTGCTCTGCGGTTGTGTTGGGCGGCTGTACGCACTCATGGAGAGCTGTGAGCGGCCCGGTGCATGCCTGGCCGCTGACCGCGACACGTCATCGTCCGTCGTGTCTGAGAAGAAGGCCGAGGTCGGGAAGCGGCGGCGCGCGGGCCTCAGGTCTCCGTCGCTGCTGCTGTTGCTGCCGGCATCTGCTGCTGTGGGGAGCCGAGCACGCGGTCGCAGTCTCCGCACAGGCGTGGAGATGGTCTGGTCGCTGTCCAGTAGCTCGTCGTCGAACTGCGCGAAGTGGCCGCGAACGGAGCTGCTCGCTAGCATGGAGACGTCGACAAGGAGACCTTTGGCCTCTTTTTCGCCAATGGGATCGTTTTTGAATGGGCGTAATTTGAATTTGAATTTTCCCGCCTGTCCAAAGCCGTAATTTATGCTTTTCGGGCTACAGTCGAGTTGAAGTCTGCGGCGAAACTCCAACTTGCCTCGTTGCACCAGTGCACCGATCTTCTATATACATGTCGCCGACATCGCTGACATCGCCGGATGCCAAAGTGGAGGACTTGACGAACACGACACTGGGAATAAAATAGCCACGCATTGTTTAGAGTTTCCAGCTAGGCTGGACGATGTCATCCACGTGGGTTTTCAACTGCTTGCACACACAGGGCGTTTGTCTACTTGTTGGTACACTTGCTCGCCCACCGACTCGAGTTACTGAGCGGCGGTCACGACCAGCCCGATGGTCTCCTCGCCGACCTTCGAGATGCCGCACACGTCGCAGAGCGAGCCCTTGCTGTCCGGGTGGTACGCGGCGGCGCAGTACGGGCAGCGCACATCCGGCTCGCCCAGGTAGATGGGCGTGAAGGTGCGCGCGTCCAGCACGAAGGGCTTCGAGTCCTGGTAGTCCACGGCATGCTCGTTGCGGGCCTCCTTTTCGGCCTTCTGCAGCACCTTGCGCGCGGTGAGGCGCAGCTTCTCGTGGCGTGGGTGCTGCGAGACCTCGGGGATCTCCAGCAGCCGCCGGCAGAACGAAGCCGCCGTGATGAAGTTGCCAGCCTTGAACGCGCTCGTCATGGCGATCTTGAGCGTCAGCACCAGATGCGGCAGCTGCAGCTCGCAGTGCGTGAAGTACGCGCTCAGCTCGATGTTGCGCTTCGGGTCGCTCTCCAGCGGCACGGCGGCCACCTCCGCACGGATGCGGCAGGCCAGCAAGTACTCGCGGCAGACCGTGAGCAGGCCCTTTACCTTCTCGGCCTCTTCCTTCGAGTCCACCGCCAGGAACGGGATCGCGTGCATGATCGACTCGCAGTGCGTCTTCACATCGTCGAACTTCGCACCCGTGAAGGAACGGTAGGCGTGCTTAAGCTCCTCAACGAGAGCAGCAAACGACACCGCAATAGCGGGCTGGCTCGCGTCGTTACGCTGCAGCCATGTACGCAGCGGCGGGCAGTTGCCCTGCGTGGGCAGCGAAGCCGCACCGCCCGAGAACACCTGAAGGAACACGGGCTTAAGCGGCTCGAAGTTGATCACACCGATCTGACGGTGCAGCAGCTGCATGGCAGTCTGGAACGAACCAGCAGCCACGTGGTCGGCAGCGAGGGAGGAGTTGCGGACCCACTGCACCGCGAGGCTCGTGCCAGCCGTGGGGGCAGCCACGAAGCCAGCGTCCGTGCTGAGACCAGCAAAATCGTTCTCCAGAGCAGCAGAGTCCATTCCCAGGGCCTGGTCATCAATGGTCAGCGAATCGTCCAGATCCAGGTCAGCGTCCATGCCCCAGGCATCTCCAGCGGCGTCAAGAGCCAGATCCATCGACGACTTGCGAGCCGGACGCTCCTCCACCGAGCGGCGGCCCGACTCCTGCTGCTGCGGCTGCAGGCTACGCTCGGCTTCACGCTTCTCCGCGGCAATTGCGTGATCCTGGATGGTGGGCTCGTTGATCTCCACAAGCGCCCAGTTTTCGTTCTCCAGGCGGCTCACGCTTGGCGGCGGCGACAGGAGCGTAGGGTTCGGGAGCATCTCGCGTGCCAGGAAGGCATCCACGTCAAAGTCTGGATTCGTCTCCTGCAGGAGAGCACGCAGACGCTCCACTTGCTCGCTAAGGCCGTGCGTGGCTGCCGTAAGCAAGGCCAGACCGAACTGGCCGGCAGCCTCCAGAGTCATCACACGGACCTCGACGTCACCGAGGTAAAGGGCGTTGTGGAAGCGTGCCATGATATCATTGCGGACTTCAGCGATCTTCAGCATCTTTTTGAGCTTGTCGCGGTTGCCCGTGACCAGGTACAGGAAACTCAGGCGCTCGAAGTTCTTGGTGCGCTGGTAAGCCATCTCCACAACCTGGATGTTACCCTGGCGAAGCGCCTCCACACCCAGCTGGTACCAGCACTTGCTGTCGTCCAGCTCGTACGCCGAGTTCAGCGCCACTTCCAGGTTACCGCACGAAATGGCCAGCTTGAAGCGAGTCTTCTCGTCGTTGACAAAGTGCAGTGCAACCTCCGGGTAGCCCTTCTTAGTCAGGTACGAGATAATGGCCTGGCCACACAGTCTCGAGTGACGCACCATACGCATCACCTCCGTGTAGTTCTTTTTGTTCAGCGCGATCTTGAATTCACACTCCGTCAGGTCCACCGCCATCGTGCGCATCTTCGCCTCGCGGTCGAGGCAGTAAAGCTTCGAACCCTCCAGATGGGTCAGGTACACGGGCACGTCCAGAGTACGAATGATTCCAGCATCGCCATTTGTGAGCGAATATTTGATGTGGTTCAGCGTTGTGTAGACGAAGATCTCGGCAGGCGCGTTGGCCCAGATACCGCTCTTGATGCGCACCGACTCCGTGATGGTGCACAGGTTGTTGAGCTGCTTGTCAGCCAGCACGATCGAGTGCTTGCTGATCAACGCCACATACTCGTAGTTGGGGCTCCAGACCACGTACTTGACGCGCGGGGCCTGCACGTCGGCCAGCACACGGCGGCTCTGCGTCTCATAAAGCACCATCTTGTCGTCGATGTGGAGCAGCACGCGGCCCACCACTCCACCGAAGAACAGACCATCGCACGTGCCGTTGGGCGGGGTGATCTTCTTGGTCACCTCGTTCTGGAAGTTCTTGATCACAATGTGGCGCGACTTGTCCAGCACGGCGAAGCGGTTGCGAGCCACGAAGACGGCGAAGAGGCCCGGTCCGCGGCTGGACTCGGATGTGTCGCCACCCGAGCCCTGGCTGAACGTCACCAGCTCGTACGAGCCGCCTTCCGCATCGCTGGTCATCAGCACGCTGTTGGTGCCCGAGTTCTGGTCGTACGGGTTGTAGTTCAGGTGACGGGGGATGTTGCCCATGCCCGTGCCAGCAGTGCCCGTGCGGCGCACAGCGGCCACTGGGACGTCACTGCCGTCAACAAACGAGTACATGCGCACGTAGCGCTCCTTGGCGTAGTACGCGCGGCCCTCATGGATGTCCATAGCCGGACGCTCGCGCTCCAGCTTGAAGACGATCATACCGGAGTCGTGGCCGGCGGCCAGCAGGTTCTGCGTGGGGTGAGCCGCCAGCATCCAGAAGCGGTCGTTCTCGCGGCGGAAGGTCTGCAGACCCATGCGCTTGGAGATATCCCAGACGCGGATGGAGCGGTCCTCGCTGTTGGAGATAATGAGCTCGTGGCGCGGGTGGAACAGCACGCACGAGATGTTGTTGGTGTGCCCGCGCATGGTGTCCACCTCCCAGGCTTTGGTCTCGTTCATGCGCCAGAGCTTCACCTGGCGGTCATCAGCACCGGAGACAATGAGCGGTAGCGTCGGGTGGAAGCTGGCCCAGTTGACGCCGCGGTCGTGGCCCTCCAGTACGTACTTGACGATAGCGTCGCTGGCGCCGAAGATGTCGTGGTTGTTGCCACGGGCCGACGGGGGACCCACCATGTCGTCCATGGCGGTGGGGGCGCCACGCACCGTCTTCTTACGCAGGCCCGTGGTGTCCCACACGCGCACCGTCTGGTCCAGCGAGGCCGACACGATGAGGTCGTCCTTGGGGTGGAACTGCGCGCACATGACGTAGTGGTTGTGGCCCGTGAGGATGGATACGCACGAGCGCGACTGCCAGTTCCAGATGCGGATGGTCTGGTCGTCACTGCAGCTGAGGATCCACGGATACTCGTGGTGGAACTGCACCGTGCGGATGTAGTCCAGGTGGCCCAGCAGCGTGAACAAGCAGCGCCGCAGCTTGTAGTCCCACACCTTGAGCTTGTAATCGTCGCCACCCGACACGAACAGCGGCTGCGTGCGGTGGAAGTCCACGCCGCGCACAGGCCCGTCGTGCTCGTCGAAACGATCCAGCAGCGTGCCCATGCGGTAGTCCCAGAGCTGAATGACGCCATTGTGCAGCGACGTGAGGATCCACGGCCGGCTTACATGGAACGCCAGCCCCTTCACGCGATTGCTCTTGGACTCGAACTTGGTCAGCATGGTCACAGGATCCGCTGCTTCTTCCTCCCGAGAGCTTGAATGAGGGGGCCAATCTATACGTGGCGGCTCGCCTTTGGCCGGAGGTCATTGGATGAAATAAGAGTGAAGTTTTGACCAATGGGATATAATTGGTGTGGTGAACATCACAAACCAGGACAATATTTAATTGGTTGAAAAAGGATCAAATGGTTTTAGCCAGTGCCAAAGTCTCCTCTAAATGGTGTGGCGCACACTGGCGAATCACAGAAGCCAGCGCAGCCGTCCAATCACGGCTTCCATTCACGATTTCCCCGGCCAACCAGAGAAGAAGGTGCCCTTGAAGCTGCCCAGCTACTGACGAACGTGTGCGAGCCACTCACATCGATGTCGTTGTATGCTGGTATATGTAGTGTAGTGCAGTCATCTCAGCCACAATGGAGTCCGTCGAGCTGCAGTCCCAGACGCAAGTTACGGAGCTGACCGAGTCCCAGGAGCATCAGCAGCAGCAACAGCAACAGCAGACGCCGGCCTTGACGGACGCGCAGGCCGCGCAGATCGCGCTGTACCAGTCACAGCAGCTGCAGTTCCTTCAGCAAATGGTGAGACGGCAACGAACAGAGCAGTGCATCTTGCTAAGCGAAGGCTAACGCTGGTTTTCTTTTGTTTCGGCCGTGACCACAGCAACAGCAGCCGAACAACGAGCAGCTTCGCCAGTTGTACAACAACCAGATGATGATGATGCCCCAGTTCCTGGTAAGTACAAAGTGTCTTGCGACGACTGCTAAGTCTCGGCACACTAATGGATCGGCTTGGTGGTGCTTGCTCGCTCTCTGCGTGATGGATTGATGGTGGACTGCAGCTGAACTCGCCCTTGTTTCGTGCTCTGACGACACAGGGAGCTCCAGCCCCTGCCGTGTCGGACGCCACGGAGGAGGAGCCTGTCTACGTGAACGCGAAGCAGTATCACCGCATCATGGTGCGACGGCAACAGCGCGCGAAGCTGGAGGCAAAGCTCGGAAACCTTCGCCAACGCAAAGCGTACCTGCACGATTCGCGCCACAAGCACGCTATGCGGCGCCCTCGTGGACCTGGCGGCCGCTTCCTTACACGCGCCGAGATCGCGATGCTGAAGGATGGAACACTGCGCTTGGAAGACCTGCCGGCAAAGGCTGAAAAGTAGTACAGCTAGCCATTGCTAGGTTTTGCAGCAGCCTCGTGCACGGGGCATGTTTCACCGCCCATGCCGGGGGTATCGTATCGTTAGTACAATACACGTCATTCAACAGTGCGATTCCCGCTTATCTTCAATGCAAGCTAAAGCTTACTCCCGTGGAACGACATGTACAGCTGCTGCTGCCACACACGCGGGTCGCTCCCGACGTAGTCACGCAGAGCGCTCGACTCGCGCTGAATTGCCTTCACATCATTGTACGGCAGTAACAGCAAGTGCGTTGCCGTCTCCGCGCGAACGGTGAAGGCCACTGGCTCGTCATTGAGCGACTCCCGCTCGCCAAACGTGTTCCCCTCGCACAAAGGGTACGGGTGCGCGGACTGGACCCGAACTCTTCCAGATCTACGCAAAAACGCAAGCTTAGAACCCATTCAAAGTGGTAACGTGAAGATGAAGCAGCGTACGCAATGAAATAGATGGCCGAAGGCAGCGACCCCCGCGCACTGATCACTTCACCAGCTCCAAAAACCTTTGCGAACAGGGGCGTGTTGCGTTCATCCTTGAGGCGTTCGATTTCTGCAGTGGATAACAGACACACATTGCTGTCGGACAAATGAAACCAAGCCAAACAACAGTACATTGGCATCCTCACCATCCAGAATGACGCTTTCCGTGGGCCAAACCAGTCGTGCCGCCACAGGAGACACTGCTGCGAGGGATTGACGCTTGTAGGAAACAGACGTGACATCAATCGATGTCATGCAGTAGCGGTAGTTGATCATCATGCCGAGTGCTGAAGCCAATGCCGACGGCGTGGTGTCTGCCATGAAGTTGATTTGCTCAACTTGCGCGCCGTTCTGCAGGTGGAAATTCGCCACGGGGTCCAAAATCTTGTCCTGCTTTCGCTCAAACAGGATGTAACGAGCACATGCGGCAGTCATGACGTCGCGAATGTTCTCCACCAGCTCGACGTCCTTGTGCCACTCCGGATCGTTAAGCTTTTTGAGCAACCATTTGTGCAGCACCAACTGGTTTACACCATACTTCATCGTGAGACTCTGCGCCTGCTCTGGCGTGAAGAAACTTCGCTGCAGCGGCTCCACACTCTGGAGTTTGGGGTCTCTGTGCTGCTTCCTTTTCAGCACATTGTTGGCGCCCGAAGTGGCCTGCGACTGTTGATCGCCATTAGCCAGCGCTGCCTTGAACCAGCGAGCAAACCCAGGGACGGGAGAAAGTGTAGCTGCTGTGGTGCACTGCGGGAACATGTTGCTCATCCGTTGGATCGTGAGGAATAGCAGATGACTTGCGATGTTCAAACCCCGAAGGCCAGTGTTGGAGGTTGACACTGAATAAAAGATGATGTGGGATGGCGTTTTCACCACGGGGGTCTCTTCCTCCAGAACCGGCACAATGTTGCTGCACAAGTGGTCGGTCACCACTACTTGCACAAACACGAGCGGGGCGTGCGGCATATGCACGTGGAACAGTCCGAAGCAAAAGCGCTGCTGTCCAACAAGTCGACGCTGCAAGTCCGCCCAGCCTCGAACTTGATGCACACGCTCGTTCTTCAGCACAAATGCGGCCAGCTCTTCGGAAGCCAGGTCGATCCGACGGAAGCGCATACTGCCTTGCGTAGCGAACAGATCCCGCATGACCATATCCAGCAGCTCTAGCGCCTCGACGCTAGGTTTGGGCAGCTTGTCTCGGTGTCGTTCAATCAGGATGCCCAAGTCCACTCTCAAGTTGAGCAGAAATAGCGGTCCAGGTTGAATCGTTCCGACCATGAGGAAGAACTGCTCGGCCATGGGGACGAGCCCTCGTTTGACGCTCTTGGAGATGTTGGGGTCGTTTTTGCGGCTAAAGCCCAGCGCCGCCGCCGCCACGTTCAGCACAAGGCCAGATCGCTTGATGGAGGGCAGTGTCTTCATCATCAGTGCCAGGTCTCGAACCCCTAGATCCACAGCCAGCGCCAGCACCAGCTCCAGCTTCTGCGCCTCCGTGAACTTGGCATAGTCCGCGCACAGCTGAAGCGCGAACTCCCGGCGGCGCTTGAGGCCGATCACGAAGCCATCGCTCACGTCCGCGTCCAGGAACTCCTGTCAGATCGAAGCACCAACCAGTTGTCAGTAAAGCACTTTCATCCGATCTTCGAAGGGGTCTACGCACCTGGATTTGCTCGGTGAACTCGACGCGATTGAAACGCACGGTCTCTGCGGACGGGAAGCCGCCGTCGGGGCCGTTGCGTCGCGCGTGCTCGGTGTCCCGTGCCTGTAGGTGTTGTCGCACCCATGAGTCGTCTCCGTGGAAGGGAGGCGGGGCTGTCGCGGCCACCAGAGGCGCCGCAACGTGCACCGGAGGAGTCGTCATGGTGCTCAGCCCGCCACTTCAAGTGCGAAGTGTGTTTGCGTGTCCGATACCGCTTTTACACTTGTGGCTCCGACTGACGCTACTGCCACAATTTTCATTGGCCAGCCATTCGTGCTCCAGATACCGACCGATACGACGCCATGGGCGAGCGCAAGGGCATCTACTTCGGCGCCATCGATGCCGGCGCGGCCGACCTGGTGCCCAGCAGCGTGCGCAATGCCGGCGGGGGACGAATGGCGAGCAACCTGGAGGCGGCCATCCGCGCGGGCAACGTGAACGTGTCGGACAACGTGGAGACGGAGGTACTGCAGCTGTCGGAAAGCAGTCGGGCCGCGCAGGAGAAGCACGCGCAGCTGCTGCGCCGCATCGAAGCTGAGAAGCGAGCGCGCAATATTGCGGTGCCCACCAGCGTGGAGGAGGTTATCCGACGGCTGCGTCAGCTTGGTGAGCCCATCACGCTGTTCGGAGAGCGGCCGGCGGATCGGCGCGAGCGGTTGCGCGAGATCCTGTCGCGGCTAGAGCTGGACGCGGAGGAGACGGGTTTCGTGCACCAGGTGCTGGCAGATATTCAGAAGCAGGACGCCGGAGCAGGTACAGCGGGGGACGGAGCCTCGGCAGAAGAAGAGGGAGCGACAGACCAGGGCTCTAAGCCGCAGGAGGATCAGTTGTTCTACGTACCCATTAAGAATGAGAAGCTCAAGAGCGTGCGCACTGCTATCTTCGCGCACACCAAGAGTGTCGTGGGCGCAAGGCTGAAGAGAGAGCGACAGGAGAAACAGATGAGCTCGAAGGAGCATTTGGATCACCACGCGGCGGAACTCTACGCGACGGCGCTCAAAATGGCAAACGTTGCAAGTCAGAACGGCGATGTGCGGCCTCTGGCGAGTGTTCGGTATTCAGCTGACGGGGCTCATGTGGCCACCGGGTCGTGGAGCAGTCTCGTTAAGGTCTGGGACGCTACCAGCGCTGCTGAGGTCAAGGTATTCCGCGGACACGAAGATCGTGTTACCGGAGTCGCATGGCACCCGAGTAACGTGTTTTCAGAAATGACGGACGGTGCAGATTCAGTGTGCTTGTGCAGTGCCTCAGCTGATGGCACTGCTCGGCTATGGAGTGCGGCTCGCAATGAGCCTCTGGCTGTGTTGAAGGGACACAAGGCGCGATTGAGCAAGGTAGCTTTCCACCCACTGGGCAACTACGTTGGCACAACGAGTTTCGACCACACGTGGCGGCTGTGGGATGTTGCGACGGCGCAGGAACTACTTCTGCAGGAAGGTCACTACAAGGAAGTGTACGCCATCGCATTCCAGAAAGACGGCGCACTCGCGGCGACAGGGGACTTGAATGGTAATGGGCGTGTCTGGGACCTCCGTTCGGGTAAGGCTATCATGCCGCTGCAGGGCCACTCCAAGCAGATCCTGTCGATGGACTTCGCTGCCAATGGATTTCAGCTGGCGTCTGGTAGCGACGACCGCAGTGTTCGCATCTGGGACCTCCGGCAGCAGAAGTGCTCGTACATGCTTCCGGCGCACAGCAGCCTCGTGAGCGACGTGCGTTTTTCGCCTGGATCCGGAGAGCTGCTGCTCAGTGCGTCGTACGACTCGTCCATCAAGCTCTGGCGGACTCGCGACTGGAAACTGATGACGACGCTGCGCGGACACGACGGCAAGGTGATGTCGGCCGACTTCGCTCCGGACGAGAAGCACGTTGTCTCGTGTGGTTTCGATCGTACCTTTAAGCTTTGGGCCCACGAGAACGAATTCTAACTTGCGGCACTGAAAAGTCAGCATTTCAAACACCGGAACTTGCCCCCAGCACCCCTTCACAAATTACACTTGATCTTTGTAAGGGCTTTCTTGAAGATCCCTTGAAAACCATCACAAAGATTCGGCGATGACAGCGGAGACTTCAGGGCGCTTCAGGCTCCTGGCGCTTGTCCTGATCATAGCTTCAGCCCTCATTCATGCGATCGCAAGTGATACCACAGCAGCATCAGCATCTCCTGCTTCTGCGAGCAAGTGCCCGCCAGCAGCGCAGCAGTTCTCGGTGGTGGTGGCGACCAGTGCGCCGCTCGGACTGCGACTGAGCGAGAAGCTGGAGATATTGGAATTTGTAGCAGACTCCGAGGGTCGCGGCCGAGCGGTGGAGGCCTCTGGACTGGCGGAGATTGGTGACCGCCTGATTGCCGTCAACGACGTCTCGCTCGAGGGCTTCCCGCTGCAGAAAACGGTGGGGGAGCTGCAAGCCGCGCAGTTGCCGCGCACATTGCGCTTCCAAACCCATGATGGTCGCTGCATCAAGCTTCCTAAAGCGGCGATGAAAGAGAGCATTCTCGAAGCGGAGACGGCGTCGGCCGTCACGTATGATGCAACCAATGAAGAGACCTTCGACTATGTGGTTCGACTCCTGTTGATGATCAGTGCTGTCCACGCGGAGCTCAAACAAAACTGTCCATTTAAATGTTGTGTAGGTAGCAAGTATCGGTGACAAGTCAACAGAGTTAAAGCTCTACTCTGTGCTGTCTTCAGACGGATCACCTCCGAGTTGTGCCTTCCGAGAGTTGGTTCTTGCCCGTCCATTCGATGCGTGCTCCCCGCTTTCGATTAATGTCACTGACAAATATGTCCTTGTTCCGGTAAGTTGCTCATTCTCAAGTATAGATGTATGTCGATGGCTGTATTGACGCATGGTTGCTGTGTACATTTTGGGAGCAGAGCGTGTTTGGCTGTCCGATGCACCAAAAGGCTGCGATGGCGGACGAAGCTGGAGCAAAGGGTGTGGTCTTCGTCCAGCGAGTGGGCGAAAAACCCATGCGCGTCCGTATTCCACCTGCGTCGTCATTACCGCACCCGATCCACATACCATTGGTCATGGTATCTACCGATTCGGGAGCACGCTTGCTTGAGCAAATGGTTGCTGTACGCCCCGACGAAAGTCAGCAGCTCCGTTTTGTATTCAGCGCGTCGTGTGAAGTTGACCGTTTTGCAGTGCACCCCAGTGACTTTGACCCATTGCGCCGGTCTGCTGCGTTTCTCATTGATGATGCCAGCGCAGGCTTTCTATCCGTATCCGTGGCAACGTCAGCGGAAACTGAGCTAATAGCCGACACATACGAGTTTCTCAAGCCGGCAGATTACAGTTCGGCTGGTGCGAGTAGCGGGGTAAACCTCCCTATTGGCAGGCACGATCTCATCTTCCCAGACCCGAAAGTTTTCAATCCGTGCGAGGCAGACCCGATGCGAATTTCGCCCCTTGTGCATTCACGACAAGGAAATATGGCCGACTTGTTCATAGCGATCAGGTTGCGAGATCCTAACAGCCCCCGCGGCTGCTCACTGATGCGGCAATTAGCGTACTTCGAGGCTAGACGTCCAGCAGGACTCATCATGGGCGACCAGCGATTTCCTCATGCAGCAAGCTCCCTCGCTGCTGCTATTGCAGTGCAGCAAGTTTCGATGCCTGTCGTGTTCATCTCCATTAACGCATTCCGAACGATACGGTAAGTTTGATAGCTGCCTACTTGGACGTCCATGCTTTAATTCCAGCAGCGGACTGACTCAAAATCGAAATGCTTTATGCTGCAGTCGAAAGCTGCGAGAACTGGAGGCAAATGCTGAAATACACACAGGAGAGGATGCTAACACGCACATTCATGTCGAGTTCAGCGGTGAAAGTACGTATCAGTATCTCTGTATTATCCTGGACAGTGCAGCACTAACTGCTGCTTCTATCGTGATAAAACTCAACTTAAGACGCATTGGAACACCAGTGGAAGGAGCTTGCGAGTTTGGCCGTGGAGTCAAATTGGCCGGCCACTGAAGCAGCTCGGGACCGATTGTTCCATCGCATGCTGAAAGATCAGGCGACACTGGATGACCATGACTTGCAGCTTTCTCTCGTTAAGAACGAGCGGTATGAAGCGTTAGTTGCGTCATATTGGAATGCTCAGCGCTATTACAGCGCACATGCAGATGATGCTCTGAAACAAGAGCGCGAAAGCGAGCAAGAAGATGACCGATAGGCCACCTGGAGGTGCTCGCTCGAGCAATGGACATCAGTAACGAAAGGAAATGAGATACATGAAACCCGCGAGTTGCACGTTCAACTTCAATTGAAATAGCATTCTGTTGTTGATGCTGCATTTGCAGCTTACTGCTGCTTGGTTGCGCACATGATGTAGTTGATGTCCGTGCACGTCGGGTGGATACGCCAATTGCGGGAGATTGGATCCCCCACGATACCCGACACATCCTTGACAGTAAGCCCATCCTTCGTCAATTCAGCCTGAATCTCACTTGGCTGCACAAACTTGTTCCAGTCGTGCGTTCCTGGCGGAACGATGCGCATCACGTATTCCGCTGCTCCAATTGCCAGCGCCGCCGATAAGGCAGTGCGGTTGATGGACGACAGGAAAAGCATACCGCCCGGCTTCAGTTCACACAATTAGTCCACAGACGCAACTCGTCAGCTTTCTATCCAACCCACAAGACAACACCAACATGACACCAACCTTCACGAGTGGCGTGAGCGAGTGTAAGAAAGCTGGCACATCGGACACGTGTTCAATGACTTCAAGCGAGCACACCACGTCGAACTGCTCGCCTTGCGCCACCAAATCATCTGCAATTGGAACACAATCACCAGGAAGAAACGGTCAGCACCACACCTTCGCTGCAGCGAATGAAAACCCCATTGAACACACCGGACGTGCAGCGACGGTAATCGATGCTGCTGGTGTGGTGGCTCATCGCCGCGTGCTTCCTCGCCGCTGCGATGTTGTCCTCGCCAGGGTCGGCGGACACCATGCTGCCGCCGATGCGACACAAGGACTCGGACAGGATGCCACCGCCGCAGCCCACGTCGGCCACGCGCATCCCGCGCAGCGGCATGGGGTCATCATCGTTCGTGTGGCCGAAATGCTCGATCACATGGCTGCGAATATACTTGACACGCACGGGATTGATCTGGTGCAGCGGCCCCACGCCCGTCGTGCTCTTGGGCGCCCACCAGTCACTGCAGCAGAATCAGACGAGCATTGGAGTGAGACGACACGAACCCCACGCCCTATACAGTGAGGCACGGCACGTACGAGGATGCAGCGTTGAACTTGCGCACTTCGTCCTCCACCACGGTGGACAGCGGTCGAGCGCAGCGCAGCGCCCACAGCCGCGAGGAGCGCGTCAGAGCCTTGGCCAGCATCGATCTTTGGGGATGCTCTTTGTGTGAAATGGTGTGTACCACTCGAAGTGACCCACTCGTCATTTCGTCGCCAAAAAAGGATGAACGGGGGCGGAGGCGTCGGCGGGGACGCCGCCATGCAACACAAGCGCGCGGCGGAAACGGAAGACGAGGAGCGCATGGCTAAGCAGATGCGCACAAATGCATCCACCTCGGCTATGGCGCACGCCAATGCGGTGGCTGCCACGCAGGCCATGTTCGGCGGCGCGCAGCAGGTCGGCGATCTCTTCTTTATGGGCTCGCAGCCCATGTTGCAGCAGTCGATGCAGATGCCGATGGGATCGAGCGTACCAACGACGCAGGCGCAGCACATGCAGATGCAGATGCAGCAACGTCAACAGCAGCAACAGTATGCAGCGGCCATGGCAGGTACTGCTGTTGTCTTATGTTGGTCTGCATCAGCCGCATTACTATTTGACTCATTTTCGATTGTGTTTTCGCGTGGCAATAGCGCGGCGTATTGCTCAGCAGCAGGCAATGGCGGCGATGGGGCAGATGAATTCTCCGCAGCTGCAAGGGAACCCAGGGGCGAACGTCCACGTCGCATCGTTGGTGGGGAGTCAGGGCATGAACTTTCAGACAAACATTTCGAGCGCAGTCCCTGCCCAGCCTCAGCTGGCTTCGGCACCAACTATGCAGAGTCTTTTGCAACCGAATCAGCAGCAGCAGGCTCGTGTGGCAAACAGCAGCACTGCAGCCCCTCCTGTCGCGTCCCAAGTAGTGCCTGCGACTTCCAACACTACAGAAGAGCCGTGTCTTGTGTGTGGAAAGAAAGGTGACATCTTCTCGTGCAACGGCGGCTGTGGACTCCATGTGCATCCAGCATGTATTGGCGAGGATGCAATCTTTCCGTTTGTTGGTACGTTTGGTGCAAGTGTTTTTGCGTCCTTGGCATCTGATTGATAACCGACTTCTTGCAATGCACAGTTGGTCAACTCTGTGGAAGCTGCTTTATCGTGCAGCAAAATCGAGCGTCCACGGAGGATCTGACGAAGGGTGGCACAAATGCGCTTTCGGTAAGAACCGATATTATTTGCTTGATCACCAAACAATAATGACTGAGGGTTTTGTTGCGCGTGCTTGGATATCAGGTTCGAAGAGCGATCTTATGCGTGAACCTAGAGACAAACAGCAACGCTAACTTCGACAAGTTTGGCCATCTAGCGTCGTTACGACTGGGAGAGATCGGTTCGGTGGGTATTGCATCTCTCCAACCATTTTAATTATTGCGGTGGGATATTGACATTTTACATGTCCATGGCAGATCGCTGGTTACCCGATCAAGCCCTTCGCAGAGAAGTTTGTCGAGCCATACTTGCAAGTAAGTATTTGGGCAACTGTCGTTTGCATTTAGAAGGGTTACTAACCAACGCTTTATCCCTTTTCGCAGCGCTGGATACGGGAGAAGCTCACAACAACGGACAAGTGGATGCTGAAAGTGCGGGAGGTGTTCACTGTGATGATTGGACTTTATAGGTAGGTAATAGCGTTTCCGACATGTCCGTTGCTTTGCCAAATCCACTGACCGAGTCATATGTTAATCGTTTTGTTTTCGTAGCTTGAAGAGGGCATGCATCGCGCATGGTCTGCATGACAAAGTGATCGAGCTCATGAAGGCTCGCAAATTCACAGTGATGGACTACTTCGGGTGGCATCCTGCTATCGAAGGCCCAGACGTGCGTTGCTCGAGCCTATGCGCTGGTTGTGGTATTCGCAATGCTCCAGAACTCGACGTTTGCTCGGGTTGCAACCACAAACTCGTGTTTCCTACGGTGTTCACGAAGTATATTAGCACCCTGCTCGCCGCTTTTTACGCTGGTAAGTTCACCTGAACCTTCGTCGTGACTATGTGGATACTCACTGTTTGCACGCGTGTTGCCTGCTAATTTACTGTCGCAGAACAAGTTGGAATCCCCCTTGGAGCCTCCACTCTGGACGTCTTCGCACACACAAATGCCGTACGGGGACTGTACAAGGGTCTTCAGCCATTTGACGCGGATGGTTTTGGTTGGAACCAGTTTATGGACCAGTTGAGTGATGTGTCATCTCTTTCCCGACCTTTTTTATCGAAGCAAAATGAGGCGCAAACTAACGATATATGTTTGTGTGGCAAATGCTCAACAGGCTGCGAATGGTTTTTGGACTCTTGGATATTATGAGCAACTTTGGAACGCTGCAGTTAAATCCAGATCTGTTCGCCCCGGAGGTCAACATTATTTACAATGCTGCCTACGTGAACCAAGCCATGATTACCAACGAGTTCGAGGTTGTTGGAAAGTTCCTCCAGTGCATGAAGCTGTTTGGCCAAGCGAAAAGCATGGAGAATACCAACCTGATTGAGTCCTGTGAGCGTTACTTGCTGTTCAAACACCTCCCCAATGGGAGCTGGTGCAAGGGGAGCGGCTCAACAGTCGACCAGTACAAGGCCACGGTCACGTGCTCGAAGTAAGTAGCATACGAGGATTGGAAGTCGCAGTGGCGTATGGCCATTACCTAGTGCGTTTGAGTACTGACATGTCCAATTCTTGCTACACTCTTCACAGAGCACTTCTCAGACCTGATTTCCGAGGTTATGGTCCAAACTCACATGAATTCCAGCGGCTTCTTGAGAAGTGGGCCCGGAACGCGACCCCTAAACTTCCCTCAGCTGCGAATGCGGGGGGAAGGCAGTCAGCGGATACTGCAAAGCTGAAACTGCTTGCATCTGGGGCGACAGTAAAGACGAACACTCATGCTAGATTTAAGCGGCTCGAGGCGATGTACAAGGTAAGCAATGACCATCCCACGCGTTTATTATTGGGCCGTATCATCTAAATTTTTCGCACATGCTTGTAATTTGCCAGCGGCAAGTCGCTCCGAAGGGTGGCAGTGCAACCTTGGAAGCCCTCATGACCGACAGGATGAAAAAATTACTGAAGGCGAAGGTACAGTGCACGCTGTTTCAACTTACAGTAGCAGTTGCTCGAAGACTCACAAATTCATCGTGCGTTTGCTGTAGGCACAAGAAGCCCTTAACAAAACAGACCAGTCTGCCAAAGAGGAAGCCAGTGGGGTTAAGGAGGAGAAAAGCGGTGTCAAAACCGAGGATCGCCCGGCCGATAGCGAAGCAACCTCGATCAAGGAGGAAACACCGATCAAGAAAGAGGAGAGAGCAACTGATGTCACGACCGATTCGGAGGACGTCAAATCTGAACATCCTGCGACAGCTGATCACCAAGGCGACGTGGCTGCTACTGCGACCAAGGAGCAGGATGACGACGACGTTCTAACCAGCATGAGTCTCCATGAGGACCTTGAAATCTTTGATGGTCTCCAATTTGAGGATGGAGGCGGCATCATTGATATGAGCTTTCACTCATTGGAACCCCATGGCGGAGGTGATGAGGACGTAGGAGATCATGACATGGAGGATCCGGAAGGCACAGACGCACCCGGCCAGGATGACGACGATGATGATGATGCCATGGACGACCATGTGTATGACGACGACGAGGATGAAAACGACGAAAACGGTAGTCATTTGGCTGATGACGAAACGCCAGAGCAGGGAATGCAAGCTCCGTCGTCCACCGAGACGGGAGAAACAGCCGACAGCAATGTCGCTACCACTGATTTCCCTTCAGAAATGTAAATGCGAGTTTTCCAGACTTGGAAGCGAAGTCCACAATTTCTTACGTTAGCCAGCGTCGTTCACAGCAGCCCAACGATCTGACCTCCGGATTCTTCTCCTGGTTTCCTATACGTCATGGAGGCTTGCGCTTTGAGTCGACTTTCAGCGATTTCTTCGTCGCTCAACTCGAGAAACGAGCGCAATCCTTCCCACGCTGCCCGGGACTGCAGAGTAGAATTGTAGTCAGCACCTGGCACGAACACTTCGTAATCGATACTGAGTGATCTTACTGTACCTGCACATGATAATCAAGCTCCAGGTTTGCCAGCGAAAGCAGGGCCGTCTTGAGGTTGGCTGTCTTTCCAGTGTCCATCCGCTTCGTCTCCACCTTAAGACTGTTTGCGATGAAGTGCACTTGTTCTTTAGCCTGGTTCATTCGATCCTCCGCCTAGGTCGATTCAAATAACATGTTGGCAAACAGGAACAAGGCTACGAAAGAAGGATTCAGCTCGGAGCCTCCTGCACTCACGTACCGAAGCCATTTTTTGCTCAGCTCGCATGGCAGACGCCGCTGCACCGCTACTTGCCCGCGCGGCCGCAAACCGCTCCTTATTTCGCTGCATACTCGCATTCGCTTGCTGAACCTCGTGGATAGCTGATTCGCGGTTGTGCATCACGGCCTACATACGAAGTAAATCTACTCGTCAGTACTGCTGACCACTGAGGCTCACGAATCCAATCAATTCTCACCTTTACAGCATCGACCTTCCCTGCCTGATACCTCACTATCGACACGTACATCGAAAGTAACTTGTCCAGCTGAGAATGCACCAATCATGTTAGTATCTTTGAGACACAGTTTAAGCCATAAATTAAGCCAGGCTTGCTTGGCGACTTACCTGGTCCTGGTAGATGTTTGACACAGTTTCGAAATGGTCTCCAGCAACCTCAGCGAGTTGCTTCATGTCCGGATCCCTCTTCTCATGCTCCGACAACGCAGATAGGTAGCTGCCAAACCGGGACATTTCGTATCCTTCGCTACGCTGAGCAGCGTAGACGACGTCGGAGCAGCGTGTCACATCGCGGATACGCTTTTCGTATTCATTGATGTGCTGGCCGATCTACAATTCAAGCAGCGTTTACGTAGCTTAATATTCCAGGCATATTGGTGAAACACAACGCTCACAATGGTTCTCACCCTTGCATAGTCGTCATCAGTCTTGATCTCGACTTGCTGAACGTTTGAAGCAAGAAACACACCGTCCTTGAGAGAGCTCCAAAGGGAGCTTACGGACGCAGTTGTTGGAACATATGCGGCAGCGATCGATGCCACCTTCAACAACTCCTTTCCAGCGATGAGACCCTATGGACACGAAAGCGAGCCATCAAATGTGTTAAGCAACCAATCAAGCGCCAGCCGCACCCGAAAAGATAACTACCCACCTCGATGCTAGCAGTGAGAACAATCTGCAGCTCTAATGTCTGAGAAAGCTTTTCATGGCTACACACTTCGTTCTGCGCAAGCAGCCAGGATGAGTTAGTACATTGTATAATGCTGATATAGCACGACCTCGGCGTACAATGAAGTGTTCTAACGCTTGGCGGCGTTCTTCAACGAACGTTGCATCCATATTTCCAGTCCAGCGCTTCTCCGGCAGCGGCGGTATGATCGTGCCTAACGTATACGGCAGCATCCAATCCGCGTTAATTAACGTTAATCCATCAACACTTTAAACAAGTGTGTGTGTGTGCACGTGTCACCTCGGAAGTGCATGAGCAGTCTGTGATGAAGCCACTCCAAGTCACTGAACCGCCGTTTTACTTGAGCAGTCGTGCAGGGGAAGTGTGGGCAGTTCGTCTACATCCGGCAAACCAAGCTCAGTGCAACTGGACTCACTCGAGACAGTTTCTACTCCAGTACTACATAAAAACAAAACAGAAACGCCTCGCCACCGCCGTTTACCTTCGTGGAGATCACATACTGCGTGTAGCGTGAGTAGCCCGAGCCAACGACGACCGGCGTGCTCACAGACACTTCAAACGATCGCTCGAAATCCGGCGTCATCTCCTCTGGCAGCTAGGAAATCCAAAGTCATGAAGCTGATTAGAGATTCAATTCCTCGACGAAGACATCACACTACAGTGCGTTGTTTATACAGGCCAACATACCACATTGTCAACTGGTTGCTCGAGCTGGAAGTCGGCCAGCGGCAGGGGCTCTCCCGAGTAAAGACTTTGCATCTGGCACTTGCCGGTGTTCTGCACGAGCGCCACGAGCTTCATGGCCACGAACCAGCAGTCCTTGTTGAGCTTCTCTTGCGACTTGCCCCCGCTCGCCAGCCGCCAGATCTACCAACAATCAGTCAGCTTTCCCCAACCTGCCCTGTGGCTTCTGCTGCGTACCTCTCGGTTAGCGTCGTTCATGAGTTTCGCGCGACGGATGAACGCTGCGCCCTCCGCGCCCCCGATGTAGCCATCTGAGTCCGTGTCCACCTGCCAGTACGAAGTCAGAGCGAACAGGGGATATGGACATGATACAGCAGCGGTGGCAGCCTACGATGTGGAAGAGCCGGGAGTACAGTACGCCCTCCTCGCTGTGGAACTTGATGGGCCCGTTCACGAACTGGATGTCGAACTCACCGCCGCCTGTCGACGAGCGCCCCAAGCTCAGCATCCTTCGCCTCGGTCGCAGTTCTCGTTATCAGCCGTTTTTGCCTCGTTCAATTTCGCTTTTTCTGTGTTGGTGTGCGCCACACAATTATGACCCCAATTTTCAAAATAAATTGAATTGATTAAAACGCTCGGAAAGCTCCGGGCAATTATGGAGAAACTATCACTTTCACAATACATTCTGCTTTGGCACCTTAGATCTGTCGTGGCACCATAAACTCAAGCTTTTCCCAAAAAGAGTACCCCCAGCCATCAATCGACTCAGAAAGAGTACCCCCCAAAAGAAGTACAAACAGAGGACGCGAGATCAGAACCGATCCAAACTTGCTTCGAAACGCAGTAGAAGGCGCTGCAATAATTCGTATCAAAATAACAAGAACGTTCATTGTGCTCATCACTCACGCAGCAACAACAACCCGGACAACGAACCCTCGGCCTTCTTCAACAAGTCGCCAGCCGTAACTACGATGTCTGCATCTACGCGAGCTCTCATGGGCCTCAACGCCGAGTTCGGCACGTCCGAGCTAAAGGTCGGTCTGACGTTCCGCATGTTGGAAACAGGATCACACCGTCGCGCACACTGAAGAAGCTGTGCAAGCTGTGCACACTCGGCAGCTGGGAACGCGGAGAAGATAAGCGGGCTGGGCAAGCTGAGTACGCCTGCGGCCCACAGCGTGAAGGCCTGCGAGGAGTAGCAACACGCAAGTTAGCTTTTAGTTAATCTCAATCACTTCAAAACTCACTCTCTGGAACGCAACCGTTCTCTCAAGACCTACACCAACAACCGACAGGGTATGAGCTCAACTACGGGGAAGACGGACGCCAACCAGGACCAAGCGCCGACCAACATCCGCAGCGACGTTGACGCAGTCAGCGTCGCCTTTATCGCGGTTGACGGGGTCGCCAAGCTGCTGGAGATGGTGGCAGACCTCAAGGGAGACGTCGGCGCTCGCCTTCAAAGACTTGAGAGCTGCGTCGTGGACGATGATCAAGGGTCGGTCGTGTCGTCTGGAAGCAGCACCTTCCGTACTTAAGCGGAGACGTACTCCGGGATTGGTCGCCGTATGACAATCGCATCACTCGAGGACGAAGTCATGCTTTCCCCCAGCGCGACAACACGTTGCCGGGACTGCGGTGGCCGAAGACGCTGGCGGCCAACAAGCTCAAGCGCCGGCACAACGACTTGGTGGGAATGGTGGCGGGTTTGCGCCAGCCATGCCAGGCCACACGGCACCTCGGTTGACCGTTCGCGACCTACGTGTAGCCATCGAGCCATTCACTGGCAAAGAGCTCTAAAAGGGTTTGGGCGCGGGGTTCACCTCGTGGGGTCGCCGCTTCCTCCGGCAGATCCGCATCGCGAAGGAGCTGAGCAACACGACGTGGCCTGAGGACGTGAAGTTGGACGTGTTGAGCAGGTACTTGTCGGACAAGGCTGGCCGAGCAAAGTCGACGCCTGGTACATGTAGAACCCGACGCTCTGGTACACCATGGACTAGATGAACGCGACATTCGGACCCAAGGTGTCCAAGTCCCAGGCGCTGTGGCACTTCACAGCTAAGAAAGACAACTCGATCACGTGGAGCGACCACCTGTTGTTACGCATGGCTGTTAGCGAGGCGGTCGGCGGCGGTGTTGGAGAACATCGCCAAGTACGCAAGCCCGAGGGAGGATTTGCAGGCGGTGCTGCTGGCCAGGTACAACCCGCACCGAACGGATCACCTGCGGCAAGCAGAAGAACTGGTGTACTTTGCACAGTTGGCTGACCACGGTAGCACCAAGGGCACGTCCAAGGCAGCGGCCGCGGCAGTCAGCAACACCGGGAAGCAAAACAGCACCAGGCAGCACGGAAGTTTCGCTGAGCGTGGCGAAAGTCGCGAATGCTTCAAGTGTGGCCAGGTTGGCCATCTGAAGCACAACTGCCCCGGAAAAGGTAAGCCAGCATCCCTGTTGGCGGTAGCGGAAGGAGCAGGGGGGGGGGATCATTGGATCCTTGACAGTGGTCCCAGTAGGCACCTGGTGCGCTCGCCGGACCAGTTGATCGACGCTGTGCCCGTCGAGGAGGACTGTCTCCTACCCAACGGAGAGAACCTGCACCTGCGGCTCAAAGGCAGCGCGCAGTTCTCGGTGCGTGTGGACGGCAAGACGCGACTCATGGAGCTGCGCGAGGTCTACTACGCGGAGGACCTGCCGTGGAACAGCATCTCTTACGGCAAGCTGGACGAGCGCGGCTACGGGCTGCGCTACCAGGAAGGAGTACGCACGGTCGTGCGGCGCAGTGACGGACTCAAGTTGTTCGACGTTCACAAGGACAGCAACCACGTGCTGGTCGTGCGCGTGGTCGACGACGGCATAGCCAATGGTGGAGTGGGTGACGCGGACTCGCGCATGCTCGCGGTTCTCACGAAGGCAGCAGTCGAGTCACTACCAGAGGCACAAGATGGCAGTCTTCACCACTTCCACCAACGGTTGGGCCACCTGGCTTACGACACCATCGAAAGGATCGCCAGCGATCCGGTCCGCGGGATCCGGCTGACGGATAAGGAGCGGCCGGTGTGTGTGTCGTGCACCAAGGGCACTCAGCGTCGGAACAAACAATCGCGCAAGGACACCGGCGCCAACGCACCGATCGATCGCGTCGGTGGCGTGATCTGCAGCGACATCAAGGGCTCGATCACACCGCGCGACTGGAGGGGGGACAGGTACTTGATCAACTTTATCGACTACAATACCAACTATTGCCGCGTGTTTTTGGCCAAGACCAAGGACAGCGTGACGAAGCAGTTCGAGCACTTCCTCGTGTACTTTGAGAAGCGCTTCGACTGCAGTGTACACTGCCTCAGGACTGATGGTGGTGGCGAGTACAAGGTGATCGATTCGTTCTGCAAGACCGCAGGGGTGAGGCGTCAGGTGTCTGAGGCCGACAACCAAGCCTATAATGGGACGGCATAACGCATGCACCAGACGATCATGGGCATGGTGCGTTCCATGATATTCGGCTCTAATCTACCGTTGAGCTTCTGTGGGGACGCGGCCGAGTACGCGGCATACATATTGAACCGCAGTCCAACGCGGAGCAATCCGGGCTGCGCGTCTCCAGGCTGACCGGACAGAAGCCCAAGGTAACGGACATTGTCATCTTTTGCTCTCCGTGCACATCGATCCGGGAGAAGGAGCACCTCGCGCTTGCGGCGCGTGGAGGAGGGCCTGATAGTGGGCAAGGACGACGAGACCAAGAGGTACCGAGTATTGTTCACGAAGGACCGCGTGGTGCGCACCACACAGCACGTGCATAATGTACAGACGCTGAGCAAAGACTCGAACGCGCTGCTGCTGCTGCGCCAGCTGAATGCGGAGCGCACAACACTGACCAACGACTCGGACGAGATGAAGGAGTCGGCCAGCGCCGAGTTGCCCACGGGCAAGCCAGGTAGTAGCCAGCCTGAGGGGCATGGCAATCGGAAGGAGCCGGGGGCCACATCGTTGACGGCCACTCCCAGGACAGCCAGGAAGTCACGCGGCAAGCGCGGGGGTCGCAACAAGCGCAAGTCCAAGTCAACGGATAATTCGGCAGTGGAGAACATGGTGAATCCCACGCACGGAATGGTGACTCGCTATGGCGGCTCGAAGACACCACCACGTGAGATCGTTGGCGCTGTGTACCGCGAGGACCCAAAACTGGTATGAAGCCATGAAGTCCGACGACAGCACCAAGCGGCGCACGGCTGCGGAGTCCGAGCTCGCGTCTTCGGAAGACAACAGAACCTGGGAGCTAGTGGCCCGAACGAGTGAGGTTCAGCCACTGCACACCAAGTGGGCCTTCAAGACCAAGACAGATGCAAACGGCAACGTAGAGCGCTACAAGACCCGGTTGGTTGCGAGTGGAAATGAGTAGGTGCACGGTGTCAATTACACGGTGACATTTTTGGCGGTCATGGATACAACGAGCGCCAAAGTGATCCGAATGCTGTCACTACTGTGGGGAGTTCTGGCCCGGCCCGGCGACGTGCCGAACGCATACGTGAAGGACGAGACCGAACCAGACATGGATATCCACTTGCGTGTCCCGCAGGGCATGACTGAGGAGGAGGACAAGATGCGCGAGCACGGTGTGAAGGACAAAAGCCAGATGGTGTTACGGCTTCGCCGCAGCCTGTACGGCCTCAAGCAGGCTGGTCGCCTGTGGGCCAAGACACTGCACGACGATCTCATCAAGGGAGGCTTCGCGCAGTGCGCGACGGACACGTGCATGTACTTGAAGTCGGACAAGTCGCGCATGATCGTGGTAGGTGTGTACGTCGACGACATGCTTGTCACGGGAACGAGCGAGGGGCGTGTGGGCGAGGGAGGGGCGTGTGAACGAGCTCTTCAATATGCTCGTCACGCTCCAGATCAAGGACCTGGGCATCGTTAGCAAGTTCCTGGGCATGCGCGTAAAGCACTCAACCAAAGGCGAGTACACGCTGGTCCAGGAGGCGATGGTCGACGAACGGCTCGAAAAGTTCGGGTTACAAGACGCGCACTCGGTGACGGTGCCGATCGGTCCAGATAACGAGAATGAGACCCCGGGTGGTGACATGCCGTTGCCTAAGGAGAGCTCGGCTAGCAGTGCATTCATCAAGTCATTCCAGTCGATCGTGGGATCGCTGCTCTGGTTGGCGCGGTGCACGCGCCCGGACATTGCGTACGCCGTGCACAAGGCTACGCGGCCGACTCACGCACCGACCAAAGCCGACAGGGCACTTGTAAAGCGGATTGCCCGATACCTGAAGGGCTCGAAGGGAGCTGTGATGCGTTTGGGTGTGAACAACGACGCGGGCGGTGCGTTGCGCGTAGACAGCTACAGCGATGCTGACTATGCCGGCAACAAGAGCGATCGCAAGTCAGTCAGCGGTGTGACGATGCGCGTGAATGGCGCCATGGTCTTCTGGCTCTGCAAGAAGCAGACTACGGTGGTTCTATCCACCATGGAGGTGGTGTTCGTCGCAGCGGCCCATGCAGCGCAAGAACTCATGGGACTTTGCGAACTTATCTGCGAGCATGGTATTCCTATCGAGGAGCCTATGGTGATGCACATGGACAACCAAGCAGCCATGAAACAGATGCGCAACGAGACGAGCTCCGGGAAGGCGAAACACATTGACGTGAAGTACAAGTTCACGAAGGATTTGGCTGCCAAGGGCATCATCGCGCCGACGTACGTTCCGACGGGAGAAATGGCGGCTAACCTGTTAACGAAGTCGTTCACTGCGCCGAAGCTGCGCGAGTTGTGCACGCTGTGAGGGCTGCACATGGGAGTGACGAGTACTCGGGGTCATGCCGCTGCGGGTGATGGCACGCCATCGTGATGGAAGGAGTGTTGGAAGCAGGATCACGCCGTCGTGCACACTGAAGAAGCTGTGCAAGCTGTGCACACTCGGCAGCTGGGAACGCGGAGAAGATAAGCGGGCTGGGCAAGCTGAGTACGCCTGCGGCCCACAGCGTGAAGGCCTGCGAGGAGTAGCAACACGCAAGTTAGCTTTTAGTTAATCTCAATCACTTCAAAACTCACTCTCTGGAGTACAACCGTTCTCTCAAGACCTACACCAACAACCGACACCGCGATGCCAAACAAGCGACTCGCTTTATGCAGGACTACACTTACAATTCGAACGCGCGTTGTGTTGTTAAGAGCAGTGGTAAGATGAAACCTATTACTGCGATGACAACCGTAAAGGTGCAACAGACGAAAGCGACGGTTGCAATTGAGAAGTTCGTGTTTTTTGCCAGACAAAGCGTGGCGCGGTGGCGCTGGTACGTGTCGTGCATGAACGACAAACATACCGATATTTGTGTGTCGTCCGCCCGCCCAACAGCACGTCAAGTTGCAAGTCTGAAAACACTTCGAGCTGCTGTGCTAGCCGACCGCACAATTAATAATATGAGCTCATGTCAATAGTTCAGTCTCGAGATGGATTAAACTGGCAGTGCAGTAAATCTATGCTGTATCGAGTGAAAGAAGCAATTGTGGATGATGCTGATGGCACATGTGCAGAATCCTTTCGCAGGATGATAGTGATAACAATTCTCTATTAAAGAGTGGAATTCGTACGTCAGACCCATGCAGTGCTTTTTTCAAGCTAGCGGAAGAAGAGATGAAGAAACACACGAAGCGTCGATCCAATATCGAGACGTGGAATAAAGAAATTCGCTTCCTTACCCCCTATATGACGAAGTTGTGGGAGATAGAAAATAATCGGGCTGGTGAGTACGCAGTACTGAGATCAACTGACTCCGTATCGTACGTATCGCATCCCGGGGAAGCGAGAGGTAAACGTCCAGGTGCCTTTATGCACCTGCACAACATTCGACGAAATGAGGATGGCGTGTCGTCACATCTTCACAGTCTTACGCGATCGTGGTCTACAGAGCCAAACTCACCACGCTTTCCATCCTGCTTACTAGGTAAGTACGTACACGGCAGCATTCCAGGACGCAAGTATTGCTCGACCTGTAAGAGATGCTCCTCCAGGTGACCAGACAGGTAAACCGTCTCCTAACTTCAAAGGCACTGGACGCCGCGTCACGCACCGAATCGCGAGCACAGGCGAGTCACGCGCGATGTAAACGTACGTGTGCAGAACCTGCAAAGGACGCATATCGATATATGTCTAGATGTGGAATTGCCCCAGCAATCCAACGGTGAAGTCAGATTTTGGATATTTGCAATGCCCAGCAACATCTGCGCCCTTTACTGAACACGTTTTTCTAAGACAGTCCAAATGGAGTGAAAAAAAGGACGCAAGATAGACCAAATCTGATTTGACGAATGGATAGCGGGGATCATTTCCGACCTGGAGGTACTTTTGTATACCGACATATGTCACATATTATGCAAGTAACAAATAGCCCTTCCCGTGACTTCCATACCTCGTCAATTGCACCACGTGAAAGAGCACCAAAAATTAGTCCTAGTACAACTTCGATATAGGTGCTAACGGTAACCGGTGACCATACTAAAATCAAGTTTAATTTAAACTAGTACCCTACCCTTGTACCGGCATCTGGGTACATCGGTGTGTACCACACCCTCTGGTGTGACGTCAAACACCATTGTGTACCCCGACACCGACTGGTGTGTCACTAGTGTGGTCGCAAACCGACAAAACCACACCCCGTCATACTTATGACGTCGAACGTGCCGCCGCCATGCAAATGAATCTGATGATCCCAATTCGCAGCTCGTAGCTTCCGTCTACGATCTGCCAACCACTAGCAGCTCAATCTTCGACGTCGTGGTTCTAACGAGAGTGGCGGTTGACCTTAATCAAACTCCGTCGACGCTGCCTTTCACTTCTCAAGACGCATTACAACAAAATGCTGCATTTGAACCAATGCCGTCGACACAAGAAGAGCAAGCCCTCGCTGCGCCTGCCGACAATCAATCCGCGCTTTCACCTGCCGATAATATCATCGCCATGAGCATCAACCAAACAAGTAGAATGAGTGTTAGATACTTGCTAGACAACGAAGGCGCTGTGAGCTAAATGCATTTCAGCTTTGATCAGCTCACCTCCGCTCCAATTGTCGCCGATCAGCGACAGAGGCTCTTTTTGCAGCAGGGTCGTCAGGTTGATCGAGCAGGTGGTGCAAGCGGAACGGGTCGACGTGCGAGCATGGGCGTCATGTGCGCATTTTGACTGGCCTGTGGCTGCACCATTTGAGTTGTGGGCGTTCGCGGCCGCGCCGCGCGGGTGGTCCGCTTTGTGTCGCTGTGGTCTATTGACCGACTGTCCGTCTGGTACATATTGTACTTATTTTGGGAAGGTACTCTTTCTGAGTCGATTGGTGGCTAGGGGTACTCTTTTTGGTAAAGCTCCCATAAACTCTGGGCAGCACAACACGATACGGTAGCAACTCAAAAAGATGTTGCGTCTGTGCGCGGCGTGTCCTTCTTTGGCTGTACAGCCCATTCCAGCAAGAGACCAATGAGAGCGTGGCGCGAGTGGCCCCAGAGAAGAGGGAACAGAGTCCCAAACTGTGCCAATTTGGTCACTACAAAAGTGCGAGCAATTTGATCCACACAATCTGACCACCATGCCAAAGCGAATCCCCTAGAAGGAGGTCTCTCTTGCTGCTGCCGAGACCGACGCGGAGCAGATCCTCGATGGGCTAAAAGCACACGACGTCAATAAGAGCCACACCATGTCGTGCGCCCTGTGCAGTTGCCCATTCGACCTCCAAAAGATGCGGTACAGGCTGCTAAACTGTAGCTCGAAGACGTGCAAGGACGAGATTGAGAGCGTGCTCCCTGAGCACACGTGCACTTGGAGGAGCAAGCAGCTCACCTGTCTGACCACCAACCAAGTCTCTATCTATGAGTTCGGTACCCACGCCAGCGGTCCGCCGCCGCAGCCCAAGAAGAAGAAGCTGACAGCGTGGCAGAAGTCGTTCTGCAAGGAAATGACGCTGCATAACCTGCGACCTATCCGCAATCGCAATGCCCTCTCGCGTAAGTTTGAGACACCTCTGGAGAACCCACCTGATTTACGAGTGGTGCAGAACTTCGTCAACCACGTATTTAGAGAACCACGACCGTCATGACGAGATCAGGGACTGGGTCCATGCGAGGGCTTTTACGGGAGCGGAAGCTACGGACCATGCGTTTACGTTCGGTTGGGAGCTGGATGGTCAAGGTAGCCTATAGTCGGGAACGGATCCGACGAGCAGCCGTTCGTCGTTGGACGCTCTACGAAGACGTTAATGACGCGGATGTAGATCCCCTTTCCCCAGACGCCTTCCTACTGCATTTAGACGGAACGGACAAGACGAACCAGTGCGGTTATCCTGTCGTGGTCATCGGCATATCCGACCGCTCGCGTAGCTTTCACTTGGTCGCTGTGTTTGTAGTTTCCCAAGAAACGGAGCAAATTTTCAAGACGGTGCTGTTGTCGCTGAGTTGGAGATTTCACTGCGTCACTCAGAAGGATCTCTCGCTGCGCTACGCTATGCCCGACGCCGATCAAGCGCAGTACAATGCTCTCTACTCAGTGTTTGGTCCGTTAGTCGGTGTCTCGGCGTAGTGTGAGTGAGTTCGGATCCCTAGAAATTCTAGCGGATCTGCTCCACCACAATCCCTGTTTGTTCCAGCTCGCGATGTACATGAAGGGGAAGTGATTATAAGGGCGTTTCGTGGCATGACAAGCGTTTCGAACACCAAGTGGGTTTGCCGCCACTAACAACCCGGCGGAAACGTTCAATGCAACGCTGAAACGTGATTATACGCTGCGTCGTCGTCTCAAGATGGGAATCCTACTACGGGAATAATCCAATTGCTGCCACAATCGCTCGACTTCTACGCGCGCGTTCAGCTTTGACGTCACTACGTCCGCCACCCTCACAAGCCGCGTTTCCGAAATGAACCGTGAACGACTTATTGCCGCGATCTATGCTGGAACACCGACTACGGTGTATGCGGTTTCGCTGTTGGCTATGCGAGTCCAAGTGTCGTCCCACAAGAGAAGCGAAGTAGGGATCGCTGTGTCTGCCCAAATGGGTGTGAACTTCGCTCGCATGGAAATTGAAGGTCAGCCATGCCATGGGTGGCCTGTCAACATCCAGTTGCGGAGGTGTCCCTGCAACTACTGTTTCACCTTTGGCCTGTGATAGCTTCGTTCTGCACTTTGTACGACATCGGTTTTGTTGAATCTTTCCCTGTCTTCAACAACTTTACCGGGACGATGAAAAGTCGGGAGATGCCTCGCCATCGTGCCAACGCCACAACAGGTAAAAGAAAAGCACTCCATGAGGGCAGATCTCGACATTCTTGTTGCGCATGCATGCACCAACTTCAATAAGTTCGACTTGATTTGTTTTACCTTTCCGCATTATCATAACAAGGGCTCTGCATAGCGTTTAACCCTCATTTTCGAGAATAATCGAGTGTAAGTCTGCCAATTCCATCATCCGCGCCTATTCCTCTCTCATGAAAGCGTAATGGTTCAACCGAAACGCTACCAAATTCCGCAAACGCTTGCCCGAATCGCGTGCTGGGGTCCAGAATACCGAGCAATTTCTTTAATTTGCTCGATCGTAGCGTAGCCGTCCAGTAGTGTATTGGCTCCACGGTCGTCGTAATGTTCCCGCTTTCTCTCGTCCTCTTCATACTGTGTCAACTTCAATAGCGCCGTCATCGCTTCGTCCCGGGGAGAGATGTTGCTGTTGACTTTCGCCCTATATTGCTGCTTCCACAGGTCAACCATTGCGGCTACGTAGGAGTTAACAGTGGAGAGCCCGACTTTTTCGATTCTGTCACTGTGCTCATTTCCACTTTGGTGCCGTTTGGCCCAGCCGACCACACGCTCTTCCAGGAAGAGATGAAGTTTCTCACCAGTTACTGTGGATCGGGTTAAATCATTAAATGCTGCGCGTTTTCCCGAGCACCAGTCTAAGAACTCCTATTGCCAAATGCCGTATGTCCTCTGTGTGCTCTTTGGTCGAAGGGTAGTGGCCTTTTCGTAGGTTCGCTGGACAGACTCCTTCAGGGCGACTCGCACCCGAGTCTCTTCTTCCGTGCTGCCCATTGTTCTTGGCGCGCGTCTTGTGGTTTGAGGCCGAAGCGCAGATTAGACTCAAATTTGCCCAATCAGTATCTGGAAGACCTTCCATCAGATAAACCGTTATCTGATCGCCGAAATCTGAGATAACTACAGTGATTTAGGAAAAACTTTTTTTCGCGTGTAAAAATAATTATTTTCGCGTGTGTCTGAAAACCGCGTGGATTTCTATGGAAACGATGGTGAACTCTGAAAATAACGTGTGCTGGTGTGTTTATCGCGCGCAACAGAAAGTCAAGCTAAGATGCGTACTTTAAATCACTTGAATTTGTAAGGTTCACAAAGCCTTTGGAGGCTACACTAGAAATTTTGTGCCAAGTGGCTCATAGCAGCACTGGATAACTAAACCACCCTCATGATCTGCTCACTGACAACTCTCTGTAGCTGCAGATAGCCGTCTACCTAACTTGGATGTTTGTATTCACGTCAATCTCATAGACTTACTCTTACTAAGGTACTAATCTGTCCCTGTCCGCAAAGCTGTTGCGCTTGACGGAAATGTTATCATGTAACATGTATAAGACCTATAGATGCAGGGCTTTGCTGGCAATGCCTGTGCAGGTGTAGGCGTATCCCACTCGGGGACAATTACCCTTACTGAGCCAGTAGGTGTCGACCTCAGGGGCCTTGGTCTCGCACGTAACGGGGCGTGACATCACGGGAGTCACCAGTGTTAACTGGCCTATCGTCCTTCCTGGCCGACAGGATAGGGACGGTGGGGTTGAGGATATTCTCGGCGACCGCAACCCCGGTGGGTCTTTAGGCTGTCCCCCGCTGCATTCCGGTTTACATACAGTATACAACGGGTCCGGGAAGACGGCACAAGTGCGCAGCCGTTCCCCAGACCCCTCGGCACGGTGCCAGCTGCGTGTGCCGACATCGCGCCCCCGCGGTTTCTCTCCGCAGTCCCCACCACCCTATAGCTCTACCATGCACACAGCTTTCCGTCCAGCGTACCTCGGTGCGTTCTTTCCTAATGCCCGTTAGCCAGAAGCACAGCTCCGTCACGCAACACTCAGTTGCTCAGTTAGCTCTTCGTTAATGCTTAGCCGCATCAAATCCAGAACTGAGGGCGCGCTGCCAAGCTGTGCGGCCGCACTCCCTATCCTACTCCTCTTCGACGCCTGCCAGCCTCCCGTTTCTCCAAGCCTGTCGCCCCTCCCGCTAACGTTGTTCATGTGGTTGCTCTTTCCATGTCACTCCTCCTTGCTGCGCGGCGATCTTCCTGTGCCCCACAGCTTCAAGGCCGCTCGCTCGCGCCCTTCGAAGATCCACCTGTGTCGGTAGCACCAGCCGACTGGCTTGCCTTTGCAACCGACTGACTGCTCGTCCACCTTGCGCGTCACCATTCCCTTCGTCGCCGTCCTTCTTGTCCTGCGGGTCCGCCGTATCGTCCGTTCCAGCTGCTGCGCGCGGCCATGGGAAAGCGCCCCTTACTACACAGGTAATCCGAAGTCTGGATGACCATGTGGTACTCATCCACCGCAGGCTCACATTCCTAGCCCTCTTGGATCTGAGGATCAATTTAAAATCCATATACGCAGTTCTCGTTTACATGCGCAGGAGAAAGTGAGAAGCCTGAAAACGATGTTGAATCCAACCTGCTGAGATGAGAAGATTCTCGAATGGCCCCCTTCCCGGATTTGGGATCACCTCGCCACAAAGAATCAGAAATATTATATCTGGAGCAACTAGGCAGCCGAGATACAAGGAAGCGTCCTCTTGGAGCCGAATAATCACATCAAATGAGGGAAGATGGCGGTGAAGATGGACCTGATCGGTGAAGTGGTGCTCCCCGGCGACTCTCCTATCCGCCCAACAGTTTACCTCTCCTCAGAATTCGATCATGAACCCACGCCCAGTATTCCAGATCCCCCCCCCTCTCTCTCTCTCTGAGGCGAGGCGGGTGAACGCCTTTATCGTCCAGGGTGTATAGCGTGTCGGACCTCCAGAATCGCAATCCTTCACTCAGGATGGCGGAACCTGGGGAACGGGTCAGAATCCTGAATCAAACAACTGGTGCTTGACTCGGGACTGGCGTGTGACCTTGTGCAATCCCTATGGGTGTCGTTTGTCTTCGGCGGACCGGACTTCGACCTTTTGGTTGCAATCGATCTGAATACAGAAATACAGAGAACCACAAGACACAAACAGTCTTGGAATTCTGGTTGGAGCAAGAGTCACGGGTAAAGACCTTCTCCTAGATAACCAAATAATACAGAAANTGGTCATTTTGCCTTTGGGTATTTAGGGTGCCGCTTGTACTAGGCGAGTGCTCGACCCCTCTTCAAGGCTACATCCTGGTGAAGTGCCGTTCCGTCGAAGACAAACGAGTCGATAGGGATTGCACAAGGTACTCACGCCACAACTCGAGGGAGTCTTCTGGGGTTTGCCTAAGCTTCGCGGCTAAAGCGAATTCCCTGACGCTCTCCTGTTGACTCTCAACTCAAGAACTCAGAGTTTGCGCTCCGAGTTCCCAGACCTGGGCTGTGCTATACACCCCCTGAGCGATCAAGGTTTCATCGGCCTCGCGTCATTGTCTTCGGCGGACCGGACTTCGACCTTTTGGTTGCAATCGATCTGAATACAGAAATGCAGAGAACCCCAAGACACAGACAGTCTTGGAATTCTGGGTGGAGCAAGAGTCACGGGTAAAGACCTTCTCCTAGATAACAAAATAATACAGAAACAATACAGAGTTTGTACACCTAATATGCAGCCTGTCACTCTGAGTTACACTCCCGAATACAGGTTAATTCGGGGTGCCTCCACGCGCACCACCCTTAATTAAGGGATATACAAGTTCCTTTGAACCACACAAGCAATCTACAGTCAGAATCTAGGGGGGATTGCTACAACCTCCTAAATCGCAGGGGAATATGAAATGAGAACGACACCGGGGTGACCGCCTCAATTAACAATATGAAATAGATGGGTCAACCCAGGGTGCGAGCCACTGGTCACCACCTAACTGGACTAGATACTTAGCGAGAGCTTTCACGCGGTTCCTCGTACTCGCGTGACCTAGGTTGTCCTTGATGCGCAGCGCTGCTGGGTCGCAGCCTCACCGTAGTCGTCGGCGACACTCGGGCTTCCTCGGCGAAGTGCGTGGGTTCCTGGACTGCTGGCCGGACACTTGTGGCTTCCAACGCAAAACAAACTCTGTTATCTTCTTATCTTTTATTCTCTCTCTTCTCAGTTGGTCACCGGGATTGTTAGCGGTCTCCTTTACCTAGGTGTGCACGCGCATCCCTAATGACTTGGTTGTTGTATGGGCGGCTGCACGCCGGACGCCACGTCCGGCGGCTCGAAGGAGCACTCATCAGCTGATGACGGCGGGATCTTGACCGTCACTTGGTCTTTGTATGGGGATCTGCAGCGCACCATTTCGTCAGTGTGGGATCCTCGTTGCGAGTCCGTGTACGCTCTTTCCGTGGAAAGATCTCCATTCTGATTGGCCGGTGGCCACACCCTTCCATGATCCTGGCTGTCATCCATCATCCAGGTTGGTGATCCGTCATTCTGAATGGCACCACCTCATCCAGTGTGCACATCTGTCATTCAGGATGCCTCGCCACACGTGGCCTGCGCGAGTCTCCACTTGGTCGCTCCGGGCCTTGAACTCCACGCCACCTTCATCTTCACTGCACCTGGACATTCTTGGCTGCACACTGCTCAGCACCCTGAATGCACCACTCGACATCCTGAATCGCGCATCCAGAATGACAACTTCACTCTCCTTGGTCTTTGACTTCCTGGCTCGTCTGCTTGCCTCGATCCTGGTTTCTGGTCAGTCACTCGGCTGCCCTCACTAGCTCTCATCCCGGGTGACACCTGCTGGGCCACTCTCTTCCGCTGTATACTGGGTGTAGCCCAGGCGACCGGGCGGCAACGGGAAAATTCCAAGTTGTCTCGTGTCAGTGTCCGCCTCGACGTAGAAACTAGAGTTACCGTGACGCGTGAAGTCTAGCCGATCAATCCAAGTCAGCGCTCTTTTGATCTACTTGACGGATTTTACTGCTGTGTGCCACTTTCGAAGGAGCGCTGCTGTAGAGTTTGCGAACACTCCAACGCCAACGACCTCCAGCGCCAGCTGCATCTCCAACGTTCCCTTTTTTTTGCTTGGTAGGCCGTGACCTTGGATGTGCACTTGTTGATGAATTGCATGGGAAAGATTCGCACCACCTCTTCTGGTCGCATCAGGTGGTTTGTGGAGGGCAGCTTGGTTATCTAATGGGCGGTGGGGGCCTTCGGCTTGTTAGCGAACATGAACTCCTTGTACTGCAGCTTCTTGTGTGTCGGCTTGTTGGTGGGCTCACCATCCAGTAGTTCGTATACTGTCAGTAGGCTCATTTGGCGCTCGTGCGTGTCCAAGTCATCATGTACCATTGCGATAACCTGGTTCCGCTTTGCTTTGACTGCCCGTGGTTTTTGCTTAGGGCGCCCGCTGGCCTTTGGCGGACTCATGATCTGGAAATCGTCGGTCAAATTTGCAAGAGCAAGTCTCGAGCTGTGGTCGTCACTTCGTGAGCTGTCTCACTTTCAATGCTGACATTTTCGGCTTCCGATCCCAACTCGTCACCACCCGATCCCAACTCGTCACCACCCGTGCCCAACTTGTCACCACCCGTGCTCGAATCCGGTGGGTCTGCTCAAACTTCCACGGAAGAAGCAGAAGACACACCTTGGCTTACATCATCCACTTGTCTGGGCGGCATAACTGGCATATCCGTCAAAGCATCGGTCGCCACCTCACTGGCCGTATTCTGCGTACTCACACCGCCTGTCGTGCCACCAGTCCTGTCGATATCCTCACCGCTCAAGTCGTCTCCGTGGTCACGGCTACTTGCAGTCCCGGGGATGGCACTGTAGTCGCCACGTTTGAAAAGTGTGGCAGCCCCTTGAAAAGCCTTCATCGCTGCCCGGTACTTCGCCATCCCCAATCCGCTCAAGTGGTCACTTATCGCAGCAGCCACAAAATTGGCTTCGCGGAACTTCCGGTTGGAATCGCAAGTGTCGTTGGTCTCCTTCAACACTCTGGACACACGAAACGGTTCATCAGTAAGCTGGAGTAAGTCGGACTCCACCCTAAGCAACGAGAGCAGCCAACGAGAATCCAAAAGCTGGGTAGAAATCACGTTCTCGAAGTTGAGGCCCTTCCGAATGAAGAACACGTGACGGTATGGCTACAAACGCGAAGCCATAAACAAACAGGAGCACGACCAACTGGATTTCGTGATGGAGTACATTCTGTTAGGCTCATCGAATGCGTCTTCATCGTCTGTGTCGCACTGGATCAAGTACACCCCAGGGACCGCCTCGTGAAAGACATCATTTGCCGTGATGATCGCGAAGTTATATAGCTCGTGCACAAGTTCACCCGCGTGCTCGCCCACCAACTTCGACAGAAAATCCATCTCGTGTTCGTACTTCGGATAATGCATGACAGATAGTTTGTAGACCGCGTCCACAACCTTCCTCTCTGCTTGGGCTTGGTAGACCACTATCGACACAATGCACTCATCCACTTCCATGAAGGAGTCCACAAGCTCCTTCAACTGCTTCCATGAAGATTCGAGACGATTATTTGTGTTGTTGCCCAGGGTGCAAGCATTCTGCCTTTCAAACGGACACCACATCGGACGACAGTTATCCCAGTTTTTCACGAAATACGCTTCAAACGGGTGCTTGCACTCTTCACGCGCTTCACCAACTGCGCCCAACTGGGCCCGATTGGGCCCGACTGGTGCTCAACTCGTCACCAACTGCACCCACCTCAGTCCTACTGGTGCCCAACTCAATACCTCCAGCCGACTCAGCTGGCACCATGCCAGTCCCGACGTCCATAATATGGCACATGTACTCGCGCAGTCTCAAGTACTGCCGCTCCGTCTTCGCGTACACCAGCTAGTTGATCAATCCATGTAGTTGCTGCTTCTGCCAAGAGTTGAACCCATAGTCCTTTGACGCTATCTACTCCCGCAGATATTTCAGCACGTGAAACTAGCACAACAGCAACGTCGCGTCCGGGAAAGCTTTTTTCAACACACCGATTTCGCCTAAGTCTTTGTCGATCAAAATGCATTTGATGCGACTCCATGCCGGATTGTACCGCTTGAACTGTTCGAGGGCCGTCAACAGTGTGGGATTGCGCTCGTTGTGAATGACTGCATTTTGAACGAACTGGCCCTTGCCAAATGCGTCGTGGGCCATTATCGAGAAAACCTAATGTTTAAACAGCAGAAGCAATTGCTATCGTACCTTATCATTGACTGAGTCGACGAAAATTCCTCCAACATTTCTTGCGTGAACTCGGCCATCCATTGCTTCATTGTTTTGCGGACGTCTCAGATGTTTGGGTCTGCATCTTCAGCTTGCGCACCAAATTGTGTACGTCATGACTGGTTGGTTCGCAGCTGGAATTCTCGTGAATGAATTGCAAAATGCGTTTCTTCTTGGCTCCGGTTTTGACAAGCTCACCAACACTTCTCGCCAGCTCAGGCTCCAAAGACGTCTGGTTGTGCGGATATTGGTCGAACGTATGCCTATAAAGCGGATGATTACGCTCCAAGCTTGCAGCAGTAATTCGCGGCATGAACGTGGGAACTGCTGTCGCCGAATCGGTCACTTGCATGCATGCAGTGATCTACGAACCAAAACAAATCAACGTGAGCTCATGTCCGACCAACTGACACCCAACTGTACACCATCTGAGCCCATTTAAACCCAAATGAGCATAAGTTAGCACCATGCATACCTGCTCCTCACATCGAGAGCTCGTGACTCTTGCCGTTTTCTCTTGCCTTGTCCTCGCGGTTTGTACTCCCCTGCGTGGGTGCAGACGAACGTCTTCGAGTAGTGAACCCACTCCTTGGGCACGAGCAGCTGGTGAATTTCGAATCTTCCTGTTTCGCGCCTCGACCTTGTTGTTAATGCGAACGCGAAAGCTCTGCATGAAGCAGTTGCATTAAAGAACAAGTTAGACCATGCAAAACGGTCTCGGCTGTCCAATTCACTACTTCAAACGTTACCTGGCACGTCTCGGCCGAATTGGTTTTTAGATACTTGTCCAAGGCGCCCCAAGAGTCAAACGCAGTCTCCTCGGGCGGCGGCGTGATCACCATTCGCTGTTCTCCGCTCTGCGTTGTCTGGAGACGGTCAGAAGCATCCGAACGAAGCTGCTTCCGACGACTCCGACAACGAGTCAACCCACACCTCGTCGCTCTCCACCACCACATCACTATCACTCGTCCCCCCTTGGCGCGGCGGTCGCACCACCGCTTTGACGCGCAGGTCACGCGGCATGGCTTCCTGGCTGCTGGTTTTCTCCCCGCTGCAAAAATGAATGGAGGGAGAACAAAAGTATACCGCTATACGACGTATACCCGTCGGACGGATACGGATTTCAAGGGGTAGGGAAAGCTGGGGTCCCCGTCCAATGTGCATGAGGTGGGTGCAGCACTCACTCTCTTTTAACAAAATTTAAAATAAGCAGGTTTTACTACATATTAAGACCCTTATAAGGGGTTTGAAGACCACCTACTCGTGTTACAAGCCAACCATAAAGTGCTGTTTGAAGCCTTTTCTGAGGCGCCGGGTACGAACGGTCGCTTAGTGTGGACCTAAAAGTTGCACTCTTTTTAGCGACCAGACGTCATCCTTTTGTCCCTATACCAAATTGTTCGTGAACCGAAGTTTTTTGCGTTAAAATGGCCCCAGTACGCACGATATCATTTTGAAGCCCTAACACATTTCAAAAACTTATTTTATGGAATTACCGAAAAGTCACCTGTGATAACTGCCAGCTGCCAGTTAACGTGTTGAAGTGTTATCTAACTCTCACCAACAAGGTTGGAAAGATTGGGACAGTGCGATGATGGCATGGATCCATCTCTTCGGCTTTGTCAACTCGACGCCGCAGTACTAGAGTAGATAGTTTTCTTTGCAAATTGCATTCTACCGGTAAGACTAGGCCAGGATGTGCGGTGCGCTTCGGGTGCGGTGGTGTCTTGTATGGTACTTGTGGTAATGGCCACCTCGAGACGTCTTGCGGAACTGGATGGACAAACTGAGGACGAAGATCACGGCAAAGCCAGCCAGGTATGCGCACCAGGTGCCCGGAATGGCATATTTCCAGCTCCCGTCGGCATCCTGCGTCGCGATCTCTTTCAGGTCGCTGAACGTGGGAAAGTCACCAGCGAAGTAGCCAATACCCCACACGAGAATGCCTGCCCCGAACAAACTGGTCGCGACGATCAACACGGGTCTCTCCAGCTTGAGCGCGAGAACGCCGCTGAGCACTCCGAGCGCCACGCAAAGCGCAGCGAGCACCACGTTGGGGTTGCTCGGATAGATCAAGTAGCCGAACGCATTGTTGAGAATCATCCCAAGCATGACGCCTGCCACCGTGCCCACCGCGAAGATACCCAGGGACGTCAAGCAGAGCACAAGTAGGCCGCAGAGAACCCCGCCAAGCACGAAAGACACCCACGAGGCCATGATGGCCCACTCCTTGTCGGCAAACACTCGCTCTGCAACCATGGCGAATCCCGTCCCGCCGGCTGCGAAGCCAACCGCGAAGAGCGTGGCGCGGAAGAGCCGATAGCCCAGGACAATCGTCACGATGCCGATGGCGATCGCCCCCATTGCCATGATGCTGCCGCCAAGATGAACGCCATTTGCGGAGTCAAACAGCGATTCCATCGTCTCGCTGGCTGTGGTTGTCTGGTTACTTGAGCATGATGCAAATGCGACGAGTTGGCTCAAGACTAACACGAGGAACGTTTGTGATAGCGGGTGATGAAGCAGCGCCATCTCTTTCTTGTTGGTATTGATCGGTGTTCTCGGTACCTGTCACCTGATGAAGTGACAGCACTCGAGCTGATGTCTTCTCCACCGAGAGCTGACTGCCCCACTGCACTGAAGGTGGCAGGTGTTTCCGGAGCACTATAAGCCAAAGCTGCGATGCCACGTCTTCTGGATGGCGTGGGAGTTGTGCCCACACAACTGACTCGCTTCAGGTGTCTTGCAAGAGAACCTTGGACAGATGGGATCGATGAACACCTCGGTCTGGAACGCATCAATGAGTGAGCAGATACGTCCAGGCTCTCGTTGATGGTTGTTAGTTGTCGAGTGAATGGCTGATGTGAGATTCATCGTCCTGTTAAATATGTTGGATCTTTCACTACAAAAGCTATGACATCGCTCATCTAACGGCGCTCGATACGAACGACCTTCTCCGAGCAGCACGAGCTGTCTCGATGGACATAGTCTCCGCAGATACGGCACGGCTCGCGGCTGGGCTCGAACTCGTACAGGTCGGACTCGCGCTCCGAGTAGATGACACGTTTTTGGCGCGGCATATGCTCCTCGTACTCGATGATCTCGTCGGTAGCGTCAAGGTCTGCATACTGAGGGTGGTAAGGAGGGGATGCCGGGTCTTGCCGTTGCTGCTTTTGTTTCGACTGCTTCGGCTTCTGCTGCTTCGGCTTCTTGCTGCTCTTTTTGCTCGGGGTCTGCTGCTCACGGACTTGACGCGGCTGGCGTTGCTCGCGGACTTCTCTCTGACGGCGTACTTGACGCTGACGACGCGGAACGGGGGCAGCTTCCATATCCGGCTCACGGTTCTCATTGCGGCCTGTCTTCTTCTCGACGTACTCGTTAATGTCGACTCTTTTGCCAAAGCCTTTCGGTCTGTTGTCCTTGATGTTGCGTGCAGTCTTGCGAAACTGAATGTACATGCCAAGCACGAATAGAACCACGATGCCGGCGAGGTACCCCCACCACGCCGCTGGGATGGAGTATACTGTCTTGCCATCGACGTCCTCGGACGCGTACTGCTCGAGATCGTTGGCGGACGGGAAGTCGCCGGCAAAGTAGCCAACACCCCACACCACCATGCCCGAACCGAAGAGACTTGTCGAGATGATCAGCACGGGTTTCCCCACTTTCAAAGCCAGAACTCCGAAGAGAATTCCAAGCACCACGCACATGAGCGTCAGCAACTCCTTCGTGTGTCCCGGGTAGATCAAGTACCCGAGCGAATTCGTCAGGATCATAGCCGTCATGATGCCGGTCGCTGCGCCAGCCACAAAAGTGCTCAGCGGGTACAGCCACGTGACCACAGCGCCGCAGATGATGCCTCCAACGCCGAAAGCAATCCACGATGCCAAGATCACCCACGTCTCGTCACGAAACATGCGCTCGACGATCAGCGCGATGACGATTCCTCCGGCCACAAAGCCAATTACGAAAAGGGTCGCGCGGATGAGACGGAAGCCGAATACGAGCATCACCGCGCCGACGATCATTGCAGCAGCCGCGAGGATGCTGCCTCCCAGGTGGATACCTTGCGCTCTGCTGAAAAGCGACGACATGCTGTCTGTGGCGGAGTCCATCTCGGCGGAGACCATGGGTAACCGCAGCGTGACTTGAAAGAGCATTAGCGCAATGAGAGGCGCTTTGAAAGGCGACAGGAAAGCCATACGGAGCGTTGTCGTTGAGCTTCCTCTGCCAATTTGAAAATGGTCGACGGAACCGTACGTGTTTCAGGATCATAGCCACCGGTTGCTCGCCTCATGCCTCTGGTTCAGTGGTCGTTGAAAGCACATGGCCCTGGTGGCGCAATGCAGTTGTTATGGATCGGGTGTGGCTCAAAGAGGCTCGCGGATAGGCAACGGGCCAGTTGGGTCATACAGCAGAGAACGTAGTTGACAAAGCCAGCATTGGGGGATCATCTGACCAATGTCCAATGTCCGAAGCAGCATCCGGCGCCTCTCAGCCGTCTACTCTTGGGAAAATAACCAGCCGAGGCTTGTCTTATCCACACGGTTGCCGACCCAACAACTGTCCGACACGCTCATGTGTGGCAGCAAAAGTCGGCGCTAAAATGCACCGCATCGCCCACTTGCAGATGCATGTAAGCGAGTGGAAGCGAGTAAACAACCCAAGTGTGGAGGCGTCAGTCACGAAGCGCCGTGCTCCACCTTCAGCAACGATGGATCAATACTTAACTTCGTCGACATCACTACATCTGCCTAAGCTAACCAACGGTCACAACTACCCAACGCAGAGTCTGCAAGTCCACAAAGCTACCACCTTGATGCAAAGAGCACCGTCAACGAAGTGGATAATACAAAGATCCACTCGATATCCGAAACGAGCCTTGCTCGATCTCTGCGCAGCCGATGGGTAATTAAACTTGTCACTAGACTAACTCATGCGCCATGGCCAATAGTCATGGCAGACTTCGCTGTTTGATTCTCGGCCAAAGCGCTGCAGGAAATTGCATCAACAAGTGTTTGTAGGATTTTCATCCTAAAAGAATACGTTCGCTGTGGTCTGCACTAAACAACGTCGCAGCGCAGCGTTGATCGAGCATGGCATGGCCAACCAACCTTGCCGGCCATCACCTTCCGAAAACTTCAAGCAAGACACTCAAGACTTGTGAACACAGTGCGGATTGAGATACAAAGAGCACTGTTGTTGTTTTCTTCGGTCCACAAACGGGAGCTTGGCAAGCTATCTGTTTATTATACTGTGAATACCGAAGAATGAGGGATGGACAGCCCTCACTGGATTAATTCCGTGATCGTGAGACTTGTAACCACACGTACCTTCGTGCTACATCCAGCCAAAGAATGTTGCGCCTGCAGCTTCAGAGGCAGAAAGCAGACGTCGGCATTGGCGAAGTGAAGACGCTGTTGGTAGACATACACGGTGGAGTGCTGCTGTGGCGAGCCCTTCGTCAGCCCTTTATCTTGGGCGACTATCCTTCGAAGTGGTGGATGCCATTTGCAGTACACGTGAAGCCACCAACTTGAGAGGCGTTCGAATTCTCGCTCGCGTCTGCCAACCGCGATCTCAGTCGTGAATTCGCCACCAAGGCCCCAAGCCTGCAAGATGTCCCGACGCCCCGACAGAAAGCCTCCGTGGAACGGAAGCCGCGCGCTTGTCGAAGGTGCAAGCTTCGGAGTCGCCGACGTCCAGTCTTCCCTCATGCCCAAGCCCACTACAGCCCCACATCTCATCTTCGGATGCTACGTGTACACCACTATGCGAACGTCTAGGGACTCGCTGGCGCTCTACGAGTGCTGCGAAGTACATGACCTCGCCCGCCGCATCCCGCCGCTCGGTATCTCTGAGCTGGCGGCGCCTCGCTTCGGCGAGGCTTCGACTGTCCTTGCGGACGGTCGTAGCCAGCGGCCCTTAACCCAATGCACGTGTGAGGCTGTCAAGTCGTGGCTGGACCACGAGCAAAACGACCAAGACGATGACCGAGCTCAAACATTGCGACAGCGCGTTGTGTGAGTGTCGTTTCTCAAGATGCAAGATCAGACCGAGGCCTCCACAGGTGAGTGGGGGTAGTGCAGTTTAGCGGGGGTTGTTTAGCAACCGAGGCGGCTGCACCCATCGGACGCCAGTTCGACACACCAAGATCGAACTGTGTAACTAGGCTATTGCTCAAGCGTCCTAAACCTTAGGAGTACCTAGTCGTACGACAGATAGAAGGGAACATCCCTTTGCTAGTATTCCCAGCTAAGCGAAGCAATCTAGTAATATACTACATGTAGTAGCGGAGACCATAACCTCCCTGAAAAAAACTCCACGCAAGGGCTTATAAACTCAGCACGAGTCGAAGGACAAAGAGCACTGCTGGTGTTTGACGCGTGATTCTTCGGTCCACAAATGAAAGCTTGCAATCGGTTTACTTGTAGCGGGGCTGATGAACATGTCGTTTCGTTGTCTCAAGGGAAGCTCACGCAGTGTTCCCAGCAAACACCGATCGAGCAAGATGCTCTTTGTTTAAAACGCGAGTTTCACGCGAACGTTCAAGTCGAAAAAGGTGCTTCACTAGACAGTGTTTTTCGACCGCTATTGACCTGATACTACTTCTCTTCCTCCTTAAAATTCCTGCTCTCGCATCTCCTTCTTCACTCCTCTCGACGAGTATGTCTTGGGCGGTTGCAAGCTGGTTCTCGTATCAAGGGGCGTCTTCGTCTCCTGGGATTGGGCTCGTGCCTCCAAGAACTTGGCCCTCATCTTGTCAATCGACTCTGCCTCGGTGTTGCGAGAGTACAAGCGACAGAAGGACTCATGCGCGGCACTTCGTTGAGATGATGGCAGGAAGTCCGACTCTCGCGTGGTGTCTGCAAACCGATCCATAACGGGGATCGTGCCTCGCTGCTTGTCGCTCTCGTTATACGGCACAGCATCGATGGGGTACCCGAAGCCGTAAGGCCCGAAGCCCGCGAACTCATCGTCGATCACGTTGCGGCCGGTCTTGCGGAACTGCATCAGCATGCCAAAGGCCGAGATCACCACAATCCCACCGAGGTAGGCCCACCATACAGTCGGGATGGAATACACCAACGTGCCGTTGGCACTCTTTTCAGCGAACTTCTCGAGGTTGTTCGGGAACGGGAAGTCGCCAACGAAGAAGCCGACACCCCAGACGAGGATCGCGGCGCCAAAGATGCTGATACCGACGATTTCCACGGGCTTGCCGTATTTCAGGTCGCAAGCGCCGAATACGACGCCGAACAAAACGCAGAGGATTCGGAACACCTCTTGAGTGTGGCCTGGGAAGATATAGTACGCCGCGGAGTTGGTCACCATCGCCGCAAGCGCGATGCCTCCCGCCACACCCGAGATGAAGTTGCTCTTGGGGTGCACCCACATGGCCATGCTGCCGCATAGGATCCCACCGAAGACGAAGGCTATCCAGACGCCAATGGTGTACCAGGACTTGTCGACGAGCATGCTGTCAGCGGTGACGGTGATGCCGACGGCCCCGAGAGCGAATCCAATGGCGAACACCGTCTCGTACAGGAAGCCGTAGCCGAAGACGGCCAACCCGCCACCGATCAACACGGCAATTACTGCGAGGATGCAACCGCCCAAGTTGATCCCGTTGGTCGAATCGAAGATGGAGTCGACCGCTGTGGTGGTGCTGGAACTGTTCGTGGCGCCGAGCACGAGAGCCACTTGGCTCAACAAAAGCACGAAGAGCGTCGTCGAACGCGTCATTGCGAGAATGTGAAAGTACTGCACGACGCAGTGAGAATGGGAGAATGCGAGTCCGCCACACCCTGATCCCAGCGGCACCCGATGGTTGCCATGCGGCTAGAGTTCAGCTACCATTATGCCACATGGCCGCATTAGGCGACGCCCGAGCTGACGGACTTGTGGTCCCCAACGCGACGACAACACGAGCTGCGGGAGACTGTACTCGCTACGGTGGAGACCGCAACGCTAAATTACACAGCTGTATCAGCATTCTGCGTGGAGATGACCAGCTCTCAGCATGCGATGCTGCGATAAAGTTGCAGCAAGGAAACGTTGACCACATGGGGGGTCCTATGACATGGTGTGCTAGGCTGCGAACGCCCAATGTGAGCCCGTCGGCACCAAGACCAACGGAGACAGCGGTTATCGTACACCTCATGTCGGCAGTCTTCAGCGACAGATAGGCCCGCTTTCTCAACCAGCCGTAGCTAATAACGCGTGGACATTTTGCGATGTCGCATCTCGCAATCGATAGAGCGAAGTTTGCTTGACTACAACGATGCCGATGTAAACTCCGCGACGATGGCAAGATTCACTACAAACGTGGGCACTCACGTCGGTGGCAATCACTCAAGCTGCGCAATGTATAGGAAGGAAGCAGCGTAATACTGGACGAGGAGGACGGGGAGGACAAGAAGAAGGAGGACAACGTCGATGAGGTGGAAGGCAAGTTCGAGGGATCTGTATAAGCCCCTGAACCGCCTG
>JAABLK010000290.1:0-36070 GCA_012295415.1 Phytophthora chlamydospora
CCGGACGCCACCACGCAGGCACCGGCGGTCTTACAAGTCCACAGCGATGTCTGCCTCGAGAACAACGGCTCGCGCGTTCGTGAGTTCTCTGTTTGCCACGCCAATGATGCCAAACCTCGAACTCAAGAGTCAAAATAGCTCGTCGCTGCTTGCCCATACATTTATCCAGTGTAAAAATACGAAGTGCAATAAATGACCGACAAGGCCGAGGACAGCAAGGTCTCTGCCTCGTCGATGCCGCGGCGCTCTACGCGGCGCCTGGACGAGCTCGCGCCGCCCTCTCTTCGTCTGCTGGTGCGCCTCTTCTCGGCATTGGAGTTTGGCCTTGGCGCGCTAACGCTGTATCAGCACACGCCCGACTTTGCCGCCGTCAAACGCGCCGTGGAAAGCTCGTGCCAACTCACCTTCACGTCCGCGCACCTGCAGCAGATTCTGCACCTGCTGCCGGGCGCCTACGCACTTGAGTGGAAGAGGAACACGCGCACTGCGCGCCGTGAAGCCAAAGAAGATGGTGGCGACTCGCTGCAGGCTCGGCGTCAGCGGCTCAAGCAGCAGCCACCAGTGCTCACACTGCGCAAGCAACAGCTACCGCCGCCCGACAGCGACTGTGAGAGCCTGGAGGCCCGCATCACACTGTTCTTCAGCAAGGCCAACACCTACGTGGAGAACCATGTGGCGGTCATCAAGAACGAGTTCCCGGACATGACCGACGATGAGCTGAAAGACGCCCTAAAGCTCGTGGAAGTGGAGAAGGCCCCGCTGCCTCAAGTGCCAGCCGCCATTGCCAACGATGAGAGCCCCGCTGCGTTGCTTGAGAATACGGAGGCTAAACAGCAGAAAGCGGAGGGTTCGACGGATGTGGAAACAAAGGAAAAGCTGGAGGAGGCGCTCGCCAAGCCCGTGCCGCAAGACCTCAAGACGCTGCCGGAGTGGCTTATCAACAAGGTCCGCAAGCAGGAGTTGGGTCGAAAGGACGTGGCGGCCAACAGCGCCAAGGCGCTCAAGAGGCGGCTGCTCTCGACACTACCGCAGCTCAGCGACCAGCTACAGTCGCTCGTCATGGTTTCGCGGAAGTCCGTCTTCCCCAAGGCGGAGTTGCTGCGCCGACTCGCAGCACGCGCCCCAGTCAAAGGCAAAGTGGAGGAGCAGCTCTACATGCTGGAGTCCATGGTGCCCGAGTGGCTCACAGTGGTGCTCGACGACGGTAAAGAATACATCCGGATCTCCACCGGCTGCAAGTACAACGCCGTCAAGGCCTCGCTGCGTCGCGCCATCGCCGTCGATGCCTAAGGAAAGTCGTAGGCTAATGATCACACGCATACAACCAACTCAACTTCAGCGGATCCCGTGAAACAAATGTAGCCATCTAGATACTGTATTTCCACGAAATCTTTGGATCTTGAAGCGTCGCGAGTCACTTTGGAAAACCCCAGATACGCAGCAGATCAGCCGATGGACTCGCGCTTTGCCACGATGGACACGAGCGGCGACGCGCCGACGGGCTGCGCGCGCGCCATCGTCAAGACGGTGGTGGCGCTGAGCCTGCCGTTCGTGCTGAGTCCGCGCGAGGTGGCGAGCGAGGCGGCCTCCAACGTGACAGCGGCCTTCACCACGTGCTTCAGCCGCCTGCGTCAGCGCCGCCCGCAGTTCAACGAGGAGCAGAAGGAGGCGCTGCTGACGGAGGACGAGCGCTTCTCTGAGGCGGCCATGATGGAGCTACGGCGGCGGGTAATGGATGTGCCCACGCCGGCTAAGCGTTGGGGCCCCGTGGCCGACCAGCCGCGGGTGTCTCGCTGGAAGCAGCGCAAGATGGCGGAACGCGCGCGAGCCAAGAGCAACCCGTCGCCGAACTGGAAGCGAACTAGTCCCGAGAAGGAGCAAGAGGCGTTCACGACGCTGGCGTCCGACACGGAGAAGGCTCTGGATCAGCTGCTCGAGTCCACCAAGACGAGGAAGCACTCGAAGAGCAGCGAGACGCTGGACGTAGAAGCCGTGAGACGGCTGAGCGGAGACGGTCTGAACCAAGAGAAGGCTGCTGCCATGTCCCCGGAGAAGACGGGCGTGGAGAGTGCTCTGCTGGATCTGCAGGACGACGACGGGAGCTTCGACAACGGCCCACTTCACGACTGGCTCGCGGCCATCGACGCCTCCCGGTCTGAGGAGTACTGCGTGTACGCCAAGCAGCTGGAAGAGCACGGCTTCCAGACACTAGAGGACTTGGCGCAGCTGCAGAGCGACGACGACGTGGATCAGGCCATGAGCGAAGTGGGGATTGCCAAGTTCGCGCACCGGTTGCGCATCAGGAAGGCCATCCAGCGCCTTCACTCGACGGAGGATAACAGTCCTGCAGTTGCCACACTCCCAGTGGCAGCCAGCGCATGAAGAGGAGCAAAAGGAGGGGAGAAGAATAGGAAGAGACACGCATTTTCAGAAGTTACTTAGCATCTACGACTTGCGCGGAAATGTACTGGTATGCATGCATGCGCTTCAGCGTCCGCGCGCGCTCCTTCCGTCCGTCTAGAACTCCTCGTTCAGGTACGAGATGTCATCCCACGGGTGGCGGTACAGCGGCTGCTTGAGGCGCTTCTGGTCGAGGAAGTGACCGATGAAGCCAATGCTGCGGCCGAGCACGAACAGGCCGTTGAGGCAGCCGTTCTCGATCTGCTCGTTGGCCTCCTCCAGCGTGAAGACGCCGCAGTTGCGCAGCAGGTCCACGAAGCAAACGGCGATGCAGCCGTCCACGTTCAGGATGAGGTTGCTGCGCTTCTTGGTGGTCACCTGCTCCACCTCGAGGGCGAAGTCCAGCACGTCCGTGGACGGGAAGTTGGCCTTGGCGAACTCCTTGATGATGGTCACGCGCTTGTCCGGGTTCGACAGCGACTTGATGCGGTGGCCAATGCCCATGATGAGCTTGTTCTGACGGCGCATGTCCACCACGAAGTCGGCGGCAGACATACCCGAGTCGTGCGCGGTCGCGAACATCTCGGCCGCCTTGTCCAGAGCACCACCGAAACGGGGCCCAATCGTCACCAGTCCCGAGATCAGCGACGAGATCAGGTCCTTGCCGGCACGGGCCGTGACGATCGTGTTGTGGGCGCCCGACACAGCCGGACCGTGGTCGGCCGTGACCATGAGCACCATCTCGATGAACTTGGAGGCGTAGGCCGGCAGGTGGCGCTTGAACCACAGCAGGCCGATCACGCCGCCGACGCCCATGTCCTCCTCGAACACCTTGGAGATCGGCGTGCCGGCGTAACGGAGCTCCTCGCCACGGTCGTCCGAGATGGAGGAGATGAAGTTGGCCGGCTTACGGATGAGGCCGAGATTTTTGGCCCAGGCGTAGTCCATGGGCACCCGGGGCACTGGGACCTCCGGACGCGGCACGATCGCACCGGACGCGACCATCGCGTCGAACTGCTTGCGGATGGCGTTGCCGAACTGGTCGAAGTTCTCCGGGACGATAGCGCCGGCCGCAGCCAGAGCCGCGTTCTTGGCCGAAGCAGTCTCGGACTCGCCCGTGGCGCAGGCACCGGCGTGGCCGAACTGCACCTCGAACGGGAAGATCTTGGCGCACGTACCAATGCACCAGGCCACTACGGGCTTCTTGATGGCACCCGACTGGATGGCGCGGCAGACCGCGAACTCGTCGGTGCCGCCGACCTCGCCGAGAAGCACCATCATCTTGATCTCCGGGTTGGCCTCGTAACGCAGCAAGTGCTGGATGAACGTGGAGCCAGGGTACTTGTCGCCGCCAATGGCCACACCCTCGTACACACCGTCGGTCGTCTGGGCCACGATGTTGTTCAGCTCGTTCGACATACCACCGGACTTGGACACGTACGCCACGCTGCCTGGGCGGTACAGCTTCGACTGCACGATGTTGTCCAGCATACCGCCGGTGTTGCCGATACGCAGGCAGCCAGGCTTGATGCCGCCGACCGTGGCAGGGCCAATAATGCCCACGTTGAGCTCGCGCGCCTTCTTGGCGATCAGGCGCGACTGCTGCTCCGGCACACCCTCGGCAATGATGGCGTGCGTCTTAATGGTGTCGCTGTGCTCGAAGCCCTCCATCGTCGACTGGTACACGGAACGGAACGATGAGAAGTTGATCAGCACGCTCACGTCCGGGAACTTCTTGACGGCGTCCGACAGCTTCTGGTACACGGGGATCAGACGCTCCGACGTGCCCCAGTAGAACTTGAGGTAGTGGTTGGGCGAGAACGGGAAAATCAGTGCCGCCACACTCGGGGTCTTGCGCTTGCACAGGTAGTCAAAGTCGAGCATGCCCTGCACGGCGCGTTGCTGCAGACCGTAGACGATGCAGCGTGTCTTGTCGTGCATGCGCACAATGCCCTCGTCCTGGATCACCACGGGAACAGACTTCTTCGCAATGCCCTTGGACTCAAGCTCATCAGCGCTTTCAGCACCTTCTGCCTCTTCGTCGCTGTTGACAGCGCTTCCCTCCTCTGACGACGCCTTGGTTGAGCCGGCCTTGGTGCCGCCAATGGCCTTGGCGGCAGGCTGCGCCACCACCGACGTGGGCTTCTCCACGAGGCCAAGAGCCATGGGGACGACCGCCGTGATGTGCGTCTCGGGGCCGAACACCTCAATAGGCACGCCCGTCGCCTCGCCGACGTCGCGCATGACAGCCAGGCCTTCCTGGCAGTTGGGGCCACCGCGACGCACCCAGATGTGCACCTTGTTGTCGATGAGCTTCTGCTGGTACTCCTTGATGGCACGGATGATGCCCTTGAACGTCAGCGCCACGTCCGTGAAGTTGGCAATGCCTCCGCCAATGATCAGCACCTTGCCGCGCTCGTCGAAGTTGCGCGTCATGAGGTCCAGGATGGTCTTGGCGTAGTGGTACGTGTGCGTCTCGCTGGGGGCGCCCGAGTACTCGCCGTAGTTGGCCAGTTCGTGACCGAAGCCCAGGTCGGCGATCGTGTCGGCGTACACGACAGAGGCGCCGCCGCCAGCCACCATGGTCCAGATGCGGCCCGTGTGGTTGAGGATCGTGAGTTTGAGCGACGCGCCCGTCTTGGAGTCGAGGTCCTGGATGAACTCCTCCTCGGGGAACTTGGCGCGGCCGAAAGCCGGCGGGAACTCGATCTCGCCCCAGCGGTCGCCCACCAAGAAGTTGGCGGTCTCATCGAGCTTAGCGGCCATGTCGAGCACGGAGATCTGGTCGCCCACGAGCACGATGGGGTTGATTTCCATGTAGACAAAGTGCAGCTCGCGGAACTTGGCCAGCATGCCCACGAGGAACTTGGCCAGGATAGGCTTGCGCGCGGCGTCCTCCACGGAGGAGAGCAGGGCCACAGTCACCTCCTCCTCGGAGGCCACGGACTCGATGCCGACCTGCAGGCGCTTGGCCTTGGCATCGACATTGCCGACGTCCACGCCGCCCTCGTGGTGGAACAGGATCTCCTCGCCGTCGCGGTTGGACACGATGCACACGTAGTGCTCGTCGGCGCCGCTGTGCTTGAGGAAGGGCTCGACGATGAAGTGCGTGAGCACGCCCGTGACGGTCTCCACCTGGATGGGCTTGTTGATGCGCTCCCAGACCCAGTCCTGCACCTCAGCCCACGTGGCGTTGAGCAGAAGCAGGTTAGCCTTGCCGCGACGCTTGATGAGCTGGTCGGGCTTGACCACGAGCTTGGTCTCGCCCAGCGTCGTGAGCCACGGGTTGGCCGTCTCGATGGCGCCGAAGAACTGCTCGCGGCTCTGCTCCGTGAAGCTCTTGCTCACGGCCACCTGCGCGAAGCGCTTGTTGAGGTTGAAGGTCGGCAGGCTCGTGGACAGGATGCGCTTGCCATCGAACTCGCGGATCGCCTTGGCCGACATGGTGCTGGACGGGTTTTGTGTTCTTGGTGCCCGAGGTGACTGCGACGCCGCAAAATCTCAAATGGCACTACGGGGCGGGCGTGGCCGTGCGGGCCGCAGGAGTGATGGTCACTGCGTACGTGGAGCGGTTCCAGGAGCCTGGAGGATCGGCGCTGCTTGGAGGCCACTTGACTGGAACTTTGTATGCCGGGATGATGGGCTGAGACCTGTTCGCACACCGATGATGTCACTCGGTGGGCCAGCTCAGTACGTTTATAATGGTTATCAGTAGTTGAAAGCGAAAAGCGACCAGAGGATACAGTGAAAATGGTCTCGATCCACTGATATAGTGAGCATATGTCTAGTTTTGTAGTTTTGGATATTCTGCAAGTCATGCGTCGACGAGGCAAACGGGCTTTTGCTTTTGAGGGGATGGCTACCTTTTGAAGTTCAACACTGCACAGCGTGTGGTGGAGAGGTTTGCGTTGACTACCTCTGGCAGCGTCACCGCTAGATGGACGGACCGTCGAGACCGACGCCGCTGGAGCCGGCGGTGCAGGCATCTGCGCATCACGCGCTCGTGCGTGTTGGGCGCACGCTGGCGAAGTTCCGCGTCAACGTGCAGCTTCACCGACTTTCTGGCGGTCGTGTTGCTCTGACGACACCTTAGTGGCGAGATTCATCGACAGAACTCGACGCGTGGACAGCATCGTCCCGATCGAGCAACAGGAAGCATTAGGGCAAGAGCGGGTCTCGCAGTCGCAGTGCTCGGCAGGAAGAGCAACCACTGGAGGTGGGCTTCCTGCTGCTGGAAACAAGCCATGTTTGGTGATCGGATGGGTATCAACACCAGTGAGCTCATCTTCTGAGCGACAACTTTAACTACAATGTATCTTATGCTCCCGAGAATTCATTCGTGAATGCTGTGGAGAACGCAGCACTGCACGTTATGGCTGGCTGGCTGCACGCTGTCGCTGCTGCTTATTCAGTCGCTCCAGATAGCTCGTGCTCATGAGGAAGTGCTGGAAAGAGAGCGGCGGGCGGAACAAGCAGAGCTGTTGCAGAATAAGGCACAAGTCAGTCCGTTTCCGACGTGTACACCATTGCCTCCGCTATTTGCTTACCTGCTGCTGTGTCCGCGTGACGTTCTCGTCCTCGCTCGGCAGCTCCTCTTCAATTGCAGCACGCGGCTCTCCGAAATCGGCCACGATATCGGCGAGGTCTGCAGACGCCCAGCGTTGCCGCGACGGGGAACTGGCCCGCGAATTGGGCGATTGCCGCGCTCGGTCGTCCGGCGAACCTGCTCGCCTGCTGTCTGCTGCTACGGAGCGAGGGGAAGTCGAGCCATCCTGGCACCAGCGATCGGACTGCAACGCAGCACGGCAACGCAATACACCAGTGCAGGACGCACGCAAAGAAGACGTGGTGAGACCGCAATCCACTCCGGTGCGAACGCAAGGGCGAATCCGTACCTGTACCGGTCCTTCGAGCAGCAGTAGCTTGCGCAGGCTGTCCCGGCGAGCTCGGTGCGTGTCGGCGGCCGTGACGAGGCAGAGTGGGCACGGCGCACTACGCGGCAACAGAACCAATCACGGGTTAGCCACCCAGCACAGCCACTGCAAAGCGAGGCCGTCTTGCGGCGTCTATGCAGGCTGCTTAAATCGTGCGGACGTACTCGATCGCCGATTCCGCCGCGCCTGCACTTGTCAAGGTCCGCTTGCGCCTGGTCAACGACGATGAGCAAGCGGTCCAGCGCTGATACAGGCGCACCCGAGCCGAAGAAGATAGAGCACTTACCTGGCGAAGTCCCGGCCGTAGTTCTCGCGCTGCACCACGCGGAGCAGCATATTCGGCGCCGGACGCTGGAAGGTCGATGGGATGGAGTACGCGCCGGGACCTGCAAGCGAGTGCATGCGCTGCATGTAGCTGTGTCGCTCGTCGTGGGCCACCATCAGCTCGTGCGGCAACAGCGGACGTGGCCTCTCCGCAGTCATTTTTCGTGTCGACAATTCACGCGATTTCCGGTGCCTCACCGAAACGTCGAGGACGTGCAGCTCAGGACGGCGAGGCGCATGAAATCCAAGATCACCAACAGTGTCTGCATTGAGCTGGTCCTCCTATTTTAGAAGACCGCCACGTTAGATAAGATGCCTATGCTATCGAAAAACCTGCGTGATTGCTTCAGTTGCGACCGAGCATTGCTGCAAAGCTGGCAGTGCATGCAGTGCCGACTGCAAACAGGATGCACGGTAAGGTGAGCACATTTCCTGTCCCGAGAGGTGCCAAGCTCTCGGTGCCGTAGACTTGAACTGTCAGGTCGGACACGGCCTCGAACAGCATGAGCACGCCGACGTACAGGCCGTTGTTGTTGAAGCCATGCACCGAAGTCTGAAGCTCCTTGCCCATGATCCCGACCACCGAAAAGGGGAAGATACTTGCGACGGTTTGGTAGAAGGCCGTGATGACAAAGCCCGTAAACGCCACTTCCTCGCAGAAGCTGCCCACGGCTACTGCAACAACAAGCGCACAGGCTGACAAATGCATCGAAAAACACGTATCAGCATTTGGAGCAAACCAGAAAAAGCGAAAGTTGCAGCACGTACTTCCAATGGCAAGTCCGAGGACAGTGAAGCGTTTGAGGTAGCTTGCATCCGGGACGCGCGGCATAACAAGCAGCACGATAAAGCAGATCACAACCACGAGACCATTCTACAAATACAAAAAAAAATGTGAATACTTGGGCACTGTTTCAGAGCTGCTAGTACAAAACTTACCTGAGCAATCAGCGCTGTGTTGGCTGTGTTGAGGCCTCTTCTGTACTTGCGCTGACTGCTGTCGTCGCAGTCTGCACGGGGCAATCCAAAAGGCAACTCAGCGTTAATACTTCTAGCTGCAGTTCAGAAAGGAAATCGTTTGGATGCTGTACCAGTTGACTTGCAGCCTCCATACACGTTTGCGCCCCACCACTGAAAAATCTCATCCGAGAAGCTCAGCCACGCGAACCTGCAAGCCGGAACAGAATTCCGTCAGCGGTGAGCTATCTCAAAGTTGAAGGAAAAGCGCAATGTCACTTACGAAAGAACAAAATACACGACACACAGGAAGCGGAAGAGTTTTGGAGCATGCACCACTTGCTGCCATGCGTCACGTACAACCCGACCAAGACGGGGCTGAAATGATGGCTTGTCCTGTGGGTGTTCAGGCCGCAGATAAATGCAAACGGCCGTCGTGACGAAGATGGCTGCCATGGAAAACCCAAAGGCTTTCAGAATTTCTTTTCCACTGATGGCGCTCGCAAATACCACCGCGTCGGATGTGCTTCGAAAGAGTAAAGATCCTAGTACACCACCCACGCCGTCGTACATGGTTAGTGTGGCTTGAGCATGAACCTGAAACTCGATAGGCACCATGTCCATGACGCGCGCACGAAGGCCGATCTACAACATGAAAAACAGGGATGAAGTGAGTCGGAGGGCTTTAAAACACTCGAGTTGCTTTAAAGGCAACGCACGTTTAGTATCAGCACTCCGATACTCAGCAGCACCAGCAGCAGCTTCGTCAGCGCTTCCAGATTCGGGAAAAGTACGTTTGCGGAGCCGTAGAGCAGCCCAGACACCGTGACGATGACGGCAGCAGCCATCAGAAAGATATTGCGTCGGCCCCACTTGGACAGCGAGCGATCCGACATGGCGCCAAGGATGGGTCCGAGGAAAATCTGGATCAAGCTGGGAACAAACCGCGTCACCGAGTCAGAGATGCCCATCGACGCCATGTACGAGATTCGGGTGTTCGTGAACACTGTGTCTGTACGTGCAAGAAGAAACAGTCAGCTTTCTGAACTAACCGAGCAGCACAACTGCAACGCACTGAGAATTGCGTACGCCGCCCATGGCATGGCGAGAACTAGGCACGTTCGGAACGCTCGTGTCCGCAGCGTCCACTGGATGTCGGGGGCGTGGAGGATGCTGCCGAGTCCGTCGTTGCCGCTGCCGTGGTCGGTGCTGTGCCGGTTATCGTCAATGTCCACGGCGACAGCGTCGTCGCTCTCTGAAGTGAACCGCACCACTTTGAGCTCGCTGGCGCTGGCTGGTTCTTGGTCTTCCAGTGACGTGGCTGCTGCTTCGCGTTCAGGGGTCGCGCAGCTCACGTAGGCGCTCGAGTCCTCGCCATCGCCGTCGTGCAGCGGCCGCAAGTGCAGCGAGCTCTCCCCGGTCATCGCGCAGACTTGGTTACTAGTGTGACTAACTATCGTCGGACTGTTTCGAGCTCTTCTTCCAGGAGGCTCAAGAATTACCAAGAATTACCACTACGCGACACTAAAGTCTGCAGAATATTATATTCCGGTTACGAGCTTCAAACAGTAAAAGTGTCCAATGGCTGCCTGTGAGACATGATGCATGGAGAACTTTTTTTCTTGGGCTCTTGGTGCTGCTGAAGCATCTTCATGCCAGCTGGGCTGAAGCTTTGCATCCGGCTCTGGATCATCGTTGATGGACATCTCCACTTTTGGAGATTCTTTACTCAAATACACAGACAGTGAACAGAAAGCGAAGGCAACACGGCAAGAGGTGATCTAACTACGAAGTGAATTAAGTGAGCTTGTGGAAAGCAATCAAAAATAGAGCAACATGCATTCAACCGCGACTATTTCCTCACTGGTCTTCTTCGTCTCCGGGTTGTCAAGAGGAACTCGTCGTTCCATCACATCAGCGGCAGCAAACCAGAAGGTCGATGCGGTCGAGCCGCGCGAGACCAAGTTTTTGAGTCAAAACTTGGACGGCGCGGTCATTTCGTCCGAGTCTCCCTCCTTCGTTCTCCTCCTTGAGTTCTAAGCGAATAGTGCAGGTCGAGGCGTGATAGGACAGCACACCAAATCCAGCTTACAGGTCCTCGTCCTCATCCGGAAGGGGCACCGCAGCAGCGGCAGAGCTAGCGTCAGCCTCAATCTGGGCAATCTGTTCCTGGGTGATCGTGACCTCAGGCGGGCGAAGGGCGGGGGCCTCGACGAAGGTCAGGTTGTTGTCGCTGCACAGGCGAATACAAAACGAAAGTCAGTACATAAAGCCCACATGACTAAATAATGTAGATGCGGTGCAAACGTACCCAACAAGCTTGCGGGCGAGCCACAGGAACGGCTTCTCGAACTGGTAGTTGGACTTGGCCGAGATGTCGAAGTACTGCAGGTTTTTCTTGCGGTGGAACGTGATCTGCTTGGCCTTGACCTTGCGGTCCTTGACCTCAACCTTGTTGCCGCACAACACGATAGGGATGTTCTCGCAGACGCGGAACAGGTCACGGTGCCAGTTCGGGACGTTCTTGTACGTAATACGCGACGTCACGTCGAACATGATGATAGCGCACTGGCCCTGAATGTAGTAGCCATCGCGCAGGCCACCAAACTTCTCCTGGCCGGCCGTGTCCCAGCAGTTGAAGCGAATGGGACCGAAGTTCGTGTGGAACGTGAGCGGGTGCACCTCCACGCCGAGCGTGGCCACGTACTTCTTCTCGAACTCGCCCGTCAAGTGGCGCTTCACGAAGGTGGTCTTACCGACACCGCCGTCACCCACGAGGATGAGCTTGAATTCCGGGACGTTCTGGGCCTGAATAAGTCAACCATGAAGTCCTGTCAGTGTTACTGGCCTGTCTGTCTGTTATTGTGCTGCGCGTGTGTCCGTCCTGGGCTTGAGTCCCTCGATTCTGCCTCCCCCGGTCTGTTCTCCACCTGTATGAACGCTTCCAAGTCCGCCCGGCGGCTGTAGCGACTGCTGCAGTACTAGATCTCGACTCTTGGGTTCATTTAGGGAGGATCTGACGTGATTGCGTCGCTTCCAGGACGTCTTTGAGCGCGGGAAGACGCAGGGAGGGGGGCGACGTTCTCGGGCACGTAGTTGGCCAGGCGCCGGTCCGCACGGCGCAGCACAGCTCTCACATATTCACGTACCATCTTGTCGAAGTTTGCGTGCGCTTCTGGAACTTTACCAACTATCGGGCGCCTCGGGCTGCGAATGGGAGGCGAAACCCACGTCCTCCACCAGTCTGAGACCATAGTGAAGCCAAGTGACTACTTTCCCGCGAGGTTTTTCAACGAGGTTTTATTTTAGGCTTGATTTTTGTAAAGGGAAGAAGGATCAGGCCGGGAAAGCGTATGTTCGGTGACGCCATAGAGGTCACACTGCGGCCACCGAACCCTTCTCAAGCCGATACATGGCTACAGCTGATAACGGGCGGATCGCAACGGCGAAGTGACTTACAGCTCCACTGGAGCCGAACTTTGCACTGCACTGCAGTTCAATCTTGTGCTGGTACCATTGTACACGAGTGGCGCTCGACGGCGACTGAAGCTCCGTGTCCGACTACTGCGACAGGTCTGACGACCGCAACGGCAAATGGGCAAGCTCGTACCTTGCACTGTTCGCAGTGGGTGTGCTCGCGCTTTAGCACAGATAACAGGGAAATTGTATCTATCGCCAGGCTCTGCTTCCAATCAGTTCTCCTTGGCGGCCCCACCAGCGACTCGGTTCGCTCCTGATAGAGCTCAAATCCCATGGAATCTTGTCAACCTTGCACCAGGACTGCTCAGCAAACTTTCATGCAGATCGAAGACGGTTGGTTATACAGTTATGAAAACCCACCGCCTCAAAATGTGCAGGCTCCTTGGAGCTCTGCACAAGTGCAGCACCTGTCCAAAACCCCTGTCAAATCCGATTTGTGTCTCCCCAAATTTAGCTCATTTTGCGTCACAAAAAATGACTGGGCATGGGGGAGCCTCCACAATCTGCACAGCCTCAAGCGCGCCGCAGTTGACACTTGATCCTCTTGCCGCCCAAGACCTTTACCATGCACCTCATGTACTACCTCGGCGATGATGGCAAGCGCGTCTACACGCTCAAGGTGCGTCAAGAGCAGCAATGCCTTCCATGCGCTCTATCGTTTACTCACATGTGCTCTGTGCATTTTCCTCTTGCAGAAGATGACGCCTGCCGGTGCCCCCACCAGCTCGGCGCACCCGGCGCGCTTCTCGCCCGACGACAAGTTCTCCAAGGAGCGCATCACCACCAAGAAGCGCTTCGGCCTGCTGCCCACACAGTCGCCCGACCCGATCTTCCAGTAAAAAGGGCCAGACCTCGAGCCAGCAGGGACAGCTTCCGCGCGCGGCGGGCTCCCAGTGTCAGGCTGGTGCCCATGCGTCGACCGCTAGCAGCGCTGTAGATTTATAGACCTAACGTAATAACAAGCCAGTGATCTCAACGACGGACGCTCTGCAACTTCTACTTCCTGGGGAAGCTAGCAGCATGTCCAAATCCCCCAACTTCACTGTGACGTGACCTGCTTAATGCCACCACTTTTGATGGCAGCTTTGTTGCTGTATAACACCTATAGGGCTAGCTAGACATTGTTCAAATGCCGCAAGGCTGTCGGTTCCGTGAACTATTCAGCCTGTTCATGATGAACTTCCTCCCAACTTGACCCGCAAGCTCGACGGTCTCTCTTAATAATTGCGTGTGTCACAACTGCAGCTTGCCTCGCCGAGTCGGTAGTCCAGTTCACATCGCCACTTGATCATTTCGAGTCCGTCATGACGGTCATATTCCATCCTCTATATTTTATCCCATAGAAACCTCAAAAAGGCAAGGCAAGTCATGGAGTTGATGTCAAGCAGCGAAGACGAAGGCGACTTGCCCATGTCTCCAGCTCAGTCCAAGCCCTCGGAGAGCCAAGACAGTCTCGAGGACGAGCTGCTAAGCCCCTCGGCTCGGCTCACAGTGCAGGACAGGCCCCGCCAATGCAGCACGGAGAAGAAGCCCAGGCCTTCGCCCTCCCAAGGCAAGCGTGTCATCTCAGCGCGCGAGCTGCTCATGAACTTCCTGCCGTCTGCAAAGCAGAAGAAAACTGCAAAGCAAGCCAGAGACTCGGCAGTGGACGCAGCAGTGGCAGCTTATGACCTGGTCACCCCCAAGAAGAATCCTCCACCTCCAGTCAAGGACGAAGAGAAACAGGAGAAGGAGCTCACAGCCAGTGAGCGTATTGCACGGAAATATGGGCTGGTGGCTGCATCCAGGGCGTCGCCTAAGGAGTCGACACGTGAGCGTGGCAGCTCTAACTCGACCGGTTCAGGGTCTAGTACCGCAGGACGCTCTGAAGATCATGCAACACCGAGGAAAGAGACGGCATTGCCGATGCAAACGCCAGTGGCGAAGAGCAAGAAGAGGACGTTCTGGGACGCCCAGACAGTTGGTGTTGATACTGAGCGTCAGGCCGGATCCAAGTCGACGTACGTGTCGCCGTTCAGCAACCCCGACGGGTTCGTGAACATGAAGCGGAGGCGACAGGGACGACAACAGCCAGTCGAGGAAATGAGCGAAGAGGAGATGAAAAGCGCTCGCGACGCGTTCTATGACGACTCGAAGAGCGAGGCACAGGACGTCGGGCCTCGGCCCAGACACATCATCGGCTCCGCTATCCCTGAAGTCGACGATGCAGACGAATGGATGTCCGACTCAAAGGAGATGGCGTCTGACGACGAGAAAGCTACTGCAAAGGCTACCGCTGAAGTGGAAGCACGTCCGACGCCTGACGTTAGCAAGACTATTGGTTCGGGCAGTCGGGAAAAGCGAGCACCGTCGAAGCGGCAGACACGGAAGCGAGCGCAGACAGCATTGAGCGACTCCAGTGAAGAAGAGAAAGAGGCCTACACGAGTGAAAGGTGGCCTCAACTTGATCCTCCCAAGGTACGCTACGTTTTACTCGCTGTGTGTGCTATAAAATCTAAAGGATCTAGCAATTGTTGTGGCTCTGTTGATTAGGCGGATGCTGGTCCTATGGTCTTGTCCTCCTCAGAGAAGGAAGGGTCCAAGAAGCTCGAAGTTTGTGCGAATCTCAACAGCTACTTGTTCGACTACCAGCGTGTAGGCGTAGAGTTCCTCTACAGTGCCTACCAGCGCAACACAGGCGCAGTTCTGGGTGACGACATGGGTCTGGGCAAGACTATTCAGGTCGTCGCGTTCCTGTCGGCGATTCTAGGCAAATTTGGGGATCACCGCGATAAAGATGCGTGGAAAGCATTGCTGCACCAGCGCCGTGAACGGTACGACAACTCTAGCGGAGGCCACCCTGAAGACTCGGGGTTTAGCTTTGCTGGCGAAGTCGCGCCAATTTTTATCGTGATGCCGGCGTCTCTGCTGCAAAACTGGGAGCAAGAACTTCACACGTGGATGAGCTGCTCGACGATTATTTTGCGAGGAAAGCCGAGCGACCGCGACGCTATGATCGACCAAATTGCTAGGTACTGCGTATCCTATCCTGTGTCATTCGCGCGTATTCCGTACCTCACGCTGTGAAATATAATGGCGTGTTGCTTGATGCAGGGGTGAATATGAGATCGTCATTTGCAGCTACGACATTCTGAAGATGCACTTGGCTCGCCTGCACAAGATCCCGTGGGAAATGGTGATTTTGGACGAGATGCATTGCTTGAAGAACCCCGAAGCCCAGCTCACGAAAGCTGTGAAGGCTATCAAGTGCAAAATCCGACTTGGTCTTACGGGCACGTTGATGCAGAACAACGAGAAAGAGCTGCATTGCTTGGTTGATACCATCGCTCCAGGGGCACTTGGATCCTGGGCGGAATTCAGCATGTACTACGGAGATGATATTAAGTACGGAAGGAAGAAGTCTGCTGCTCCTGAAGCAGTGAAGCGGAGTCATCAGAAGGAAAAAGAGCTGCGCGAGAAACTGGTCCCGTACTATCTCCGAAGAGAGAAGGACATCAACCCGACATTTCAAGAAGTTAAGAAGAGCGATCAAGTGGTGTTCTGCGATCTCACACCGCTTCAAATGGCAGCCTACCAGAGGGTCTTGGCAATGCCCGAGTTTCAGCTGCTTCAGCGAGGCGAGGAGAAGTGCGACTGTGGCCGCGACAGCAAGGAGAAGCGTAAGAAATGCTGCTACAAGGTACCAGCGGATCTTGGGGATACCCCTGGGTTACTCTACGAGCGCTTTCATGAGAATGGTCCATGTAAAAACTGTCCGAACTGCATGGGTCTTCCGTGTGTGGCTATGCTACTGAAGTTATCAAATCACTTGGAACTACTGAAGGTGAATCCGCATGATGCGACGGAACTGCAACATTACCAAGCCGAGTTTGCACGAACAGCATTCGGTAGTGACCTGGAAACTGTTGGTGGCGTGAACCAGGTCTCAAGTTTCCAGGAAATGTGTGCGATTGCAACGAAAACTTGCGGGAAAATGGTTGTGTTGGAGAAACTCCTCGCGGTGTGGAAAAAGCGTCGAGAGAGGACGCTAATCTTCAGTCGAAGCACTCGCATGCTCGACATTATCCAGCTCTTTTTGATCACGAAGGCAACGAGATACAGCAGGCTGGACGGGAATACAAAGGTGGAGGAGCGTTTGCAGATGGTGAACGATTTCAACAGTGGTGACAGCAACACGACCGTATTCTTGATCAGTACGAGAGCTGGTGGCGTAGGGCTAAACCTGCAGAGTGCAACGAACGTCGTGATATTCGACCCTAGTTGGAACCCAGCTCATGACTGCCAGGCTCAGGATCGGGCGTACCGTATCGGACAAACGAAGGACGTGCAAGTGTACAGACTCATTACCCTGGGGACAATTGAGGAAATGATTTACGTCCGGCAGATTTACAAGCAGCAGCTCAGCGACACGACCCTAAAAGGCTCCAATGCGCCCAGATACTTTGAGGGCGTTCAAGGAAACCCTCGCCAACGAGGTGAGCTGTTTGGTATTGCGAATCTCATCTGCTGGAAGCCTGGCGGTGTGCTGAAGGGGATTCAGGATGCGTACCAGCGAAGTCGAGATGGTTTGATGATTCAGCAGAACCGGGTTCGATACGACACGTCCGCGGTGAGAACTCCGGCCAAAACGTCGACTGGAAAGAAACGAGTGAACGTTGTGGATGATGACGAAGGCGAGATGATTGAAGTTGCCGATGAGCTGGTTTCGGAGATTCTGACACCGGAGGAAGAGCCTGCACCAACGCCCACCGACGAAAAGCCTGCTACCATCAGTAGTGATAGTGGTGGTGATGATATGGACGCGCTGCTGAATGGAGCGACGACATTCCGTCACGAAGAGATTGTGGGGGAGCAGGATGAAGACTCTCAACTGGAAAGCGCTGCAGTGGTTTACGAATCGGAATCGGAGCAAGAAGTACCGGCTCCAAGTGATGCTGTCGGTCAAGGTGCCACCAGTTCAGTGCCTAAGAAGTCTCGTGTCAGCATTCTATCACGCATGAAAGACGCACAAAATCCCAGCGGTGACGCTACCTCCTCGCCCGGCCCAGACACTCAAAGACGAGTATACGTTCCGACGTACTTGTGAGGTAAACATGATACTTGAAGTTGTTGTATTTGAGAAGTAGGGGGAGCGTGTGTTGAATGCACTTGCATGAACTACAGAGCGAGCTGTACGACGCGAAATCGTGACACGAAAGAAGGGAAGCGAGCTAATTAGATCTGGCGCGTGAATGGTGACGGCGCGAGCTCCGCGATTTTCTTGACTTTGAAGTCACCACAGCGTGGTCTTGGCAGATCTCTCGTGCGCGACCCATGAAGGAAGTCGTGGTGATCGGCACCATCCCAAGCGATATCATTCTCGTGATGAGGCTGGAGAGCCCCAGCATGAGTTCGGGTGTCACGGCGCCGAACAGCCAGCCCAGCGCCGCGAACTGGTACAGAAACGCAAAGCTGAAGGCCACAATGAGGCAGCACTTCTGGCTGCGAGAGAAGCCGACCCAGAGCGGGACCGTGTTCAACAAGTACCCGATGAATACCACAAAGCAGCAGCTCTGCAGCACGAACATAGCACAGAATGAGGAAATCAGCGCGGGACTGAAAGATGGCGGAGACGAAGGAGCAGTACCAGCTCGGCGAACACCACAGAGCCGTAAACCCCGGGCATGTCGATCACAGTGAGTGAGCTCCACGGCATGGAAGACGTGGTGTCCTGCGATCAAAGGCAAATTAGCTATGAAGTGCAAGACTTGAAGGAGGAGCGAAGACGCACCTGAATCACAGCATTGGCAGAGAACTCGTCTTCATCCATTACCTGCGAATGGCATCACGTCGTAAGCTTCAGAAGAATTCCCCAAGTTCTCGGAATGCTGACAAGTACCTTGACAGTCAAGTCAAAGTCGTCTTGAGCTAGCAACTCGTCATGAAAAGCAGGCAGAGTTACCAGCGGCAACTCGCTGATCTCCGCTTGGATGGTATCTGGCAACTTCAAGTCGAACTCGACGAGTTCTCGCTCGCTTTCCAGCTGAACTTCATCTCGATAAAGTTGGTTCTTGTTGGGTCGGAAGTACAAACTCGGGTCGGCGTCAACGACCACCGTGCCGTCCGTGCCAAGCACCACGTGCTGGGGATTATACGACGCCGCCACGGTCGTTGAGGCTGCTAGGAGGCCTTGAAGAGCGTACGATACCCGCATTCCTTCTTCGCTGTAGTCAATTCTTTTCGGTTGTGGAGGCTGTTGCGCGGACAACAAGGACGTTACCCCCGCCATGAATACCCCAAGCCATGCGTTACTCGAGCGATGCCCGACATTTGAAAGGTCGAGCGCAGATCCGATCTTTTCCAGGCATTCGTCGCCTCCCTGGGCAAGCCCAGAGCGTTCATCATGCGCCTCCAGCACTCGCAATTGCCCGTGAACCACCACACGGAGCTCGTGGCAGCATGTTGCTGGACGCCCGAGAACGACGCCATCACGTGCAGCGACGACAACTCCATCGTGCGGTGGCGAATGGACGGGGAAGTGGTCGGTGCAGTAGCCACGACGGACGCCTACGTCACGTCGGTGCATTGGGTGCCGTCCGTGGGCAAGCAGAATGCCGACACGTTCGCTATCTCTTGCACCGACGGCACGTTCCGCCTCATCTCGAAGAGCGGACGCGAGGAGAAGCGCGTCCAAGCTTGTGACGCTGGCGCCGTGATCGCGCTCAAGTGGAACTACGACGGCACGGCGCTTGTGACTGCTGGGGAAGACGGCACGCTCAAGATCTGGTCTCGAAGTGGGAATCTCCGCTCGACACTCGCTTCCACCGGTCGATCCGTGTACGACGTTTGCTGGGGCCCTGACAGCGACCAACTGCTCTTCACGCACGGCAACAACCTGGTCATCAAGACGGTGCAGCTGGGACGCAAGGACATCCAGTGGAAGGCCCACGACGGCTCCATCTTGTGTCTCGACTGGAACCCCATTAACAACCGCCTCGTCTCGGGCGGCGAAGACCGCATCTTCCGCGTCTGGGACGCCTTTGGTCGGCAGCTGTACCAGAGTCCAGCAGGGGAACATGTCGTCACCTCCGTCGCCTGGTGCCCCAACGGAAGCTGCTTCGCCGTCGGCTCTTACAATATGTTGAGACTGTGCGACCAAACTGGCTGGTCTTACTGCCGCGTACGCCCACAAAGTGGTTCACTGATGAACTTAGCGTGGGCTTCAGACTCAACTCAACTCGTTGCTGCAGGAGGCAACGGCGCCACCGTCTTCGCACAAGTGGTGGGGCGTATGCTGCCCTGGAAGAAGGTGAAAGTGACGCTGGTGGATCCCCGCAAGATCCACGTGCATGACGTGGTGAACGAGACGCTCGAGGAACTCGACTTCGCCCGTGATCGAGTGGTGGAAATGTCCTTCGCGCATGGATTTCTGGTCGTCTGCACGGCAACGCAGTGCTTCATCTACGACGCGCAGAGCTGGAACACGCCCCACATCTTCGACTTACGAGCGGCCGTGAGTCTTCTCGTCCAGAGCGAGAGCCACTTCTTGACGGTGGACAACTTCAACGGCATCCAAGTCTATTCGTACGAAGGCAAGGCAGTGAGCAACCCCAGGTTCCCTGGTCTGCACGTCGAGTTCCTCAGCAGCCGCACCATCTCGCTCAGCTGTGATACACTCGCCATCCTCGACCACTCGGACCGCAAAACCATTCGGTGCTTCGACTTGAACACGGGCAAGCAGCTTCCTGTGGTCATCACTCACTCCTTGGAGCTCCTCGAGCTCTCGCTTAGCCGCTTCGGCCCCATGGAGGATCGCAAGCTCTTCTTCATCGACCGGAACCGCGATATGTACATCGCCCGCGTGGCTAACAAGGGCAACTTCAAGTTGCATGCTCAGGTGGACTCTGCGGCGTGGAATGACGCGTCCGAGCTGCTTATTGCGATTGCCGACGCCAAGCTACTCACGTGGACGTACCCGAACATGGTCTACGTGGACCGTACGCTGCTACCTGACGTGGTGGAGTCTCGGGACGCTGTTGATTTCCTCAAGATGGCAGCGATCACGAGCTTCGTCGGGTCCAGCGTGACAGTGCGGCGAGCTGACGGCACCACACTAGCAGCGAGCGTATCTCCCTACGCGCCAATGCTGTACGAGTTCACGACTGCTGCTGACTGGGACAAAGCCGTCAGACTCTGTCGCTTCGTCAAGAGTAAAAGCCTCTGGACTTGCTTGGCCGGCATGGCGCTGCATCGACGTCACCTGGAGACCGCAGAGATCGCGCTGGCGTCCATCGACTGCGTGGACAAGTTGTACTTTGTGCTGCATGTCAAGAGCCTGGCCTCTGACGAGCGTCGCAATGCCGAGTTGGCACTGTATTCGGGTAACGTTGACGAGGCCGAGGCCATCTTGTTGCAGGCCCACCCCACGCCTCTTGTGTACCGGGCCATTAAGCTGAACGTGAGGCTTTTCCGCTGGGAACGAGCGCTAGACCTGGCGATCAAGCACACGACAGACGCTGGAACTCACGTCGACACGGTACTGGCCTATCGTGAGAGATTCTTAGCGGCGAACAAGCTCCAAGAGACCGACAAGAAGTTCCTGCAGTACTCGAAACAGGTAGCGATCGACTGGGAGACCATCTCCAAGAAGAAAGAGCTTGAGCGCGAGAAGGAGCAGCAAAGCAGTGGCGGAAGTCGCCGTAAGTAGGAGCCGCCTGCTCTCCTCGTCGCGTCGTCCGCCTGTGAACCTAAACAGGAAACCAACAGGACTGAAAGCGCAGCGTCATACCTCGTCAACAAACATATTAAAGGGAAAACAAGCCTTATCCATGCATACTCCCTTCCTGCAGGACAGAAGAACGTGCCGAGGTGAAGTTGAAAGACAGTAGAAGCTCAGTGGTCTGCAGTCGAAGACGGTCGGTCCCCATACTGTGGGTTTGATGGTCCCTCCGCATGCCTCCTGCCCCGTTCGCTCGTACAGCATGTAACCGGCTTGCTTGCATTTCTTGTCTGCCATCTACCACGGTCATCCTCCTCTGCAGTGCTCGTCATCTACCGAATCCGTCGCTCTTCTCAGCAGTTGCATTGCTCTGCGGTGTTTTCCTTCGGAGGTGGTGCAGCAGTCAGCTTAATATCAATCACTAACACAACGAAAAACACTGTCAGCAGGATGAACAAAACGATCGCAACATGACGCAGACAACGCACGGTTCGAGTCTCCGCTAATCATCGTGTTCTCCATGCCGGGCAGCACAGTGGCAAGCTTGCGGAAGAGCGCCTTGATGTTGTAGCCGGCCTTGGCGCTCGTCTCGATGAACATGACGTTCTCCTCCTTGGCCTTGTCCGAGCCCTCCTCGATGGACACCTGGCGCCGGTCCGAGATGTCCGTCTTGTTACCCACCAGCATGATCACCACGTCCTGGCCGCGCTCCGTGCGCACGTCCTCGATCCACTTGCTCGTGTTCAGGAACGACGCGCGATCTGCATCAATAACAAGAAATCCGTCAGCTGGAGCTCCTCCCTCCCTCCTCCAAGTATCATCCCCTCACTTGTAATATCGTAGACCACGACCGCCACCGACGAGTCGCGGATGTAGCTGGGGATGAGGCTCCGGAAGCGTCTGAAGCAGCACAAGGGGTCAGTAATGGAGACATAAGAGATCTATCTATTGAAAGGCAGTTTGACGTACTCCTGGCCTGCCGTGTCCCACAGCTGCAGCCGCACTGTACGGTCCTCCATGTACATGGTCTTGCTCAGGAAGTCGATGCCGATGGTGGCCTGGTACGCGTTGTCGAACGTGTCGTACATAAAGCGCGTGATCATGGACGTCTTGCCCACGCCCTGGTCGCCCAGAAACACCAGTTTGTACTTGGCCAGCGGCGCAATCTGCGGCACGTTGACGTTGCTGTCGGCCACCTCGGAGTCGTCGCCGCTGGCGCTAGCAGGAGCCTCGACGGGCGCCTTGTCCTCCTTGGGCTCGGCCATCTTCTTTACAGTCTCAAGGGAACAACAGCCACGTGGTGTTGCTCACATCAACCTCATGTCCACCACACCACATATACGTCCGCCACATCACATCCACTTCAGTACCCGAAAAGCCTCAAGACCCGCACCCGCATCGACCTGGAGATGGAGGAAGTTGACGCTCGTCCGCGTCGCGGAGCCTCACGCGCCATGCGGTCACTGGCCCAGCCATCCAGACGTGACGTACCCTATTCTTCACATGATGGCGGATCCTCAGCTGACGAGGAGGAGGAGGAAGAGGAAGAAGAGGAGGAAGAGATCGAGGAGGAGGAAGACCCGCCTGTAGACGAGGCGGACGAGGCCGAGCTGGACGCGCTGGACGCCGCCTACCGCATCTCACCCACAGCCAGGGAGCTGCACACGCTGGAGCAGGGAACGCTGGTGCGTATCCTCAAGACGCCCGACGTGGAGCAGCGTGTGCCGCATACAGTGCACAAGCTTGGTGTCGTGGAGGAAGTGCCGCAGCATCCTAATACGTGGTTCAAGGTGCGGATTCGGGACGAAGACGTAGTGTACAAGTACAGACCCTCAGCGCTTGAGGTGCTGGAGGGCGACGTCAGCAGCCCCGCGCCGTCGAGCCCTGTCGTGCAGGAAGGGGAGGAAGATCATCCTGAGGAGGAAGAGAAGAAGGAGGAGGAAAAGAAGAAGGAGGAGCACGAATATATTGAGCCAGGGACCCGAGTGCATCTCAAACTGGATGCAATGTACCGCACAGAGCGGTATCTAAAGAAGTACGACGGCAAAGAGGGGGTCGTCACGGGCCATGCAGAGGAAGGAGTGATCGTGCAGCTGGATGGAAGTGAGGACATTGCACTGACGCTGCACCACCGACACGTGGTGGTGGTGCCAGATGAGCCGGATGAAGAGGATGAAGAAGAGGAAGACGAGCAGCAGGAGGAGAAGGAGAAGAAGCCCGTCGCCACGCACAAGAAGAGGAGAGCCAAGGGAAAGCTGCTGTCCGCTTTGGACCCGGACATGTGGATCGACCGCAAGTGCCGCATCAACGTCGGCAAGTTCAAGGGCCAGCACGGCCGCGTGCTGCGCTCGGGGAACGGCTGGGTGCAGCTGAAGCTCGAGAACTCGAGCGAAAACACGGCCAAGCGCGCGTACGAGCTCACTCTTCTCGAGGATATGGAGACGATCAAGGTGCTGCATGCCAAGAGTCTGGAGAAGGAAAGGAAGCGCCGCGCGGAAAACCGAGCCAATGGGATCGGTACTCGACGCCATGACATGGACGAGGAAGACGATGATGACGACGCTAGTCACAGCGGCATGGAGGACCCGCTGGCCGCCGAGCAGACGGAGGATTCCCAGGGCGAAGACAATGGCCCTCGGTCCCGCCGTGTATCAACTCGCGGGAACTACGGTGTTTCTTGGATCGAGAAGAAAGTGAATCTCCCCAACCGCAAGGGCTTTGGCATCGTCAAGAAAGCGGACCGTGATACGTGCACAGTGGAAATCCAAGCCACCAAGGTGCTGCAAGTGTTCAAGAAGAAGGACTTGCAACTGGCTGCCGAAGGCCACGCCAAGACTGCTCGGCAGAACAGCCGTAACCGCAACAACGCCAAGGCACGCGAGAAACTAGGACTTGCTGACGACGTGGTTCTCATGGGCACCACGCCGTCTCGCTACATTGCGTTCCAAGACCTTGTGAAGCGGTTCGCCATGCGCCGGCGTGAGAAAGTGAAAAAGCGCCCCAACCTGATCGAATGGCAGGCTCGACTGAACTTGAACTTCCTGGAGAACGGGTTCTGGGACAAGAGTAACCCCTCAGTGGTTGATCTGGTCGTGGTTCCTCAGTGCGAGATTTGTTGCGTCGAGAAAGAGGACGTGGGTGGTCTCTGTTGGAACAACGAGTGCCCGAGATGTCCTGCTTTTGACGTGAATTCCTTTGACCCGAAGGATGAGAACGCCCTGATGCGGGTGCCCGTCGCACCATTTGCCAACAACAGCATTACCAGGTCGTTGTGCCTCAAACCGGAAGACCTCTCACGGAAGCGAAAGCTGAGGTCGCTGGACGCTACTCCTGTTGCGGTAGATGGCACAAGCGCGGCTGCTACGGAGCAGCTTCCGTCGCCAGCCACCGAGCCGAAGAAGACCAAGAGGGACGCCGCGAAGACAAAGAAAACCTCAACTTCAGCCGCTGACAAAGAGGCCAAAAGTGCGCGAAAGAAACCAGTCAAAGCCCCGGCGGACCAAGCCGAGCCCAAACGCCCCAAGGCTGTTGCGAAGAAACCGAGGCAAGAGTGGAGCAGCCCCAGGACGGAAGAGGCCAGCATACCGACTGAAGCTGCGGAGACGGGAGAAACGTCGCCTACGAGTGCGTATCGCCCTCACTACGACAGCGTGTTTTCTCGGTAGGCAAGGTAGCCTTTTGTGAGACGGGTTGTCACTGTCTTAAGTGGTGACGAAGCGGAGTTCATGTATATTTCATGTTTCGGTAGTTTCTTGCCCTGGCTAACTTGAGTGCTTCCGCAGCGACTGGTGTTTGTTACGTGATTCAGATGCGCATGGTATTCCATGCATCTTATCGTTGCCCTTGTGCTCTGATCGCTATAATTGTTGGCAGCTGGTGACGAAGGTGCTGGTCCTGCGGACTGTGGCAGAGCTGGTTGAGACACGAACCGGGGCCGTCGAGTTGAGACTGGTGCCTCGTGCTGTAGTTCCATTCCCGCCTTCGTTGGCCCATGGCTCCGAAGCAAAAGGACTCGGTGCATGGCGGCAAGAATGGGCTTCCGCCGCTGGTAAGTAGTCCTCCCATGCTCCAGCGGAAAAGCAGCAGCGTCAGTATCCTGGAGATCGGTGGTAACGCTGCCGGAGACCAGAAAAACAATGTGTTTCCCAAACTTGAGCGCAAGTCCAGCAGCTTACAAGATCTACGGGCAAACAACGGCGACAAGCACGTCAAGCGCAGTAAAACACAAACCAAGCGCAGCGATAAAAAGCCAAAGGACGGGTGGTCGAAAACCGACACTCTGCCTTCGGTCCCGAAGCTCTCAGGCTCCCAAGGCGATAATAAACCTACTTTAGCGAACAGCCAAGCTCGTTCGCAACGACGTCGCGCAGCAGACATCATTCTCACGCGTCCAGCCACCATTGCAGTCGTCGTCAAGTATCAGCGTGAGTTGAAGTTCTGCATTCGTCTCCATTCTTGTGCGCTCTGACACGTTGTGTATCGAAGTTGGTCAGCACGAGCTGAAGAAGTTCAAAGCCTGCTTCAGGCAGATCGATCTCGAGTAGGTCCAACTCGTCCTCTTGGACATGCAAGTATCATTGTCTTACGTCGATGTTTTTTACTGTACCAGCTCGAGTGGTGTGATCGACTACGACGAGTTTTTCGAGTTTATCGACGAAACCAAGACGCCATTCTCCGAGGGACTCTTCCGAATGATTGACTCGGATAGCAACGGAACGGTGAGCTTTTCTGTAGCTTTTGGAGGTGAAGTTCTTGTAGCTAAACGATGCACTGCTCTCAGATTGACTACGAAGAGTTCGTCCACGCTACCGTATTGTACTGCATGTACACACGCGACGAGATCCTGCACTGTAAGTGCTCAAGTGAAAACCTATTGTCGTTGGAAGGCAAGCATTGACTCGCTATGGGATGTTGTAGTCGCTTTCGACACCTTCGACCCTGCCGCTACGGGTTCCATTGGAGACAAGGAGCTTCGCCGCCTCATTAGTATGGTGAACGATGGGCAATCCAAGTATTCGGGCAACATCAACAACGCCCTGGCCGAGTTCGATCGCAACAAAGACGGTGTCATCGACTTTGAAGAGTTCAAGAACATGAACAAACGCTTCCCGATGCTGCTCTTCCCTTGCTTCCGGCTCCAGGACCGGATGCAGAAGGCCACGCTTGGCGATAGCCACTGGCTTTCGTTGCACAGGCGTCTGTACGAACGACTCAAGAAGGAGAATTACCAGGTGTGTACCATTGCCATACCCTCTATTCGTAGTGTCGATGTCGCTGACTCCATTGTCACCACAGCGAAAGCATAACGGCGCGTTACCTGCACTCACTCTCGTCGGGGCCATCGTGAAGCTTCTTCGCTTGGACCATCGCGACGTGTACCAGCCATAAATGTCCGCCTCGTGCTAAGAATTTGACGACGTCATGTGAATGAGATCAAGCGGGTAGATCGGCTTGCCCGACGCGATATGATTAAAGTAGGTGACGGGCTCCGATCCGCGTAGTGGCAGCGAGGCAACCTGTTCGGCTCGACACCATGTCGCGCCGGCGCTTTCGTAGTCCGGGATGGACTTGGGTGGCTGGTCACAATCCAGTGGCTCAGCGTAAAAGATAAACCGCATCCGCACGTACTCGCTGCCGTTGCGGTCGTGCTTCGGGTGATACTCGAGCTTCAGCAGTCCTGTGAGGCGAATGTCGATGCCTGCTTCCTCTTTGGTCTCTCGGATGGCAGCCTGCGCCGGGTTTTCGCCGCTGTCAATGCGTCCGCCCGGCAGCCAGAAGCCCGAGTTGGCGAACTCCTGCACGAGCAAGAAGCTGTTGTACTTTTTGTTGTGGCACACGACGAGTGCGAACGAGTAGAGTGTGCTGTCGGCCATGTGGAACTCACTGGTCATCTCGTGCCGTCCCGGAGGGCCGTGAGCGTTGTGCATGTGCACCTGGAAGGGTCCACGCGGGGTTTCACGGCAGATCGGACACGTGACGCCGTCCGTGTTCTTCTCGTTGATATGAAACAGCGGACAGTGTCTCCAGAGCTGGTCCTCGTCGAGCCCTCCTTTTCCACAGAATGGGCAGGAGAAGCCATCTCGACCTCCGGAGCGCCCTCTGCCTCTCCGACGGTCGTGGTCATCTTGGTCGCACGAGGCGATGAAGGCCAACACGTCCCGTACGGCGTCCAGCGAGTCCGTGACCATGGACGCGCCCTCCTGGAAGCTCTGGTAGCGGCCCATGGGGTGCTCAGCCAGCTGTGGACTGAAGACACAGAGGAAAATTTGTCTGCTGATGGCTCGGACGACACGCAGCAGCGCGTACAGACGGCGTTCTGATAGCCCCGAGGCGCGGAAGAGCACGGTGTCGAAGGGAATGGGGTGTTGGGACCGCGTCTGCATGAGCTGGTTCATAACGTCGCGCTCGTCGTTCACCGCCAACTCCGTGATGAAGCCGCGGGCCGTGCAGGCCTGCACGCACGCGTTGTCCAGGCTGTCCAGGGGGACTTCATGGCTCGCCACGTTGCGGATCACCAGCGCCCTCTTCATCGTGGGAATCTCCCAATAATGCGCTCGATTAGCATTGCTCCAGTTTCCAGTTCCAGGTTCCAGTTCCAGGTTCCAGGGGGCCAATTTGAATGGGTTGGACCAATCGTCATTGCCGATACAAATATCAAGTGTAGCGCACGAAGGGACGCCCGCCGCAGTTGAAGTGAACAAGTTGGGCAGCATGAACGACGAGGATGAATTGGACGACCTGGAAGTGAAGGTTCGTGGATATGGTGCTGGATGGATGAGGGTGTGGCTGGTGCTGATCTTGACGTTTGATGCTACCTGCAGTTGGACGACTTGACGCACCAGAACGACGTGCTGCACCAGGAGAACGAGCTGCTGGAGTCGTATCTGCAGCGCAACGGACAGCCGACGACCGGCAGCGACGACGAAGAGAAGCAGAGCGAGCGCGACAAGAAGACAGGTGGATCCAGGCAGCGTCGCGTGCGCACGCAGGTGATGCTCACGATCGAGCAGAAGAACGACATCTGCAGTACTGAGCTGGAGGCCGCGCAGAAGGAGCTGGAAGAGACCAAGCGGTCCTCCGAGCGACTGATCGACACGCTGCGTGCGGTGCTAGAGGAAACGGACATTCGCATCGCCGAGCTCAAGAAAGACGCGTACGAGTTCAAGCGCGACATCGTCGTGGGCGCGGAGAACTTCCGCACCGGCAAGACAATCGCCGAGAAGATGATCCGGTACATGGAGGAGAAGCTGCGCCAGAAGGACGCGATTGTCGAGAAGCTGCGACTTAAGAACGCGACGCTCAAGAGCCAAGCGCAGAAGATCGACGCCCAGCTCCGTCACAAGGAGGAGATGGGCGACGCGCTCCACTACATCGACTTTCATCAGCTGCAGATCGAGAACAAACAGTACGTGGCCAAGATCGAGGAGCGCAACGAAGAGCTTTTGCGGCTCAAGCAGACCACTGGAAGCACGGTTCAAGTGCTGAACAACCTGAAAAAGCGCTTACACGAGCTGCTGGAAGAAAGCGCGTGGGTTCAAGGAGAAATCCGTACACGCACCGAGCTGAACGAGAAGATCGTGGAGGAGATCGCACTCGTCGAAGAGAAGAACCAGAAAGACATGCGGCGCCTCCAGTCGCTGCAGATCCAGCAGTCCGCCGAGCCAAGCAAGGACATGCCGCAGATTCTCGACTACGTCGGACAAAAGGCCAAGATGTACGAGCTACAGCAGGAGGTCAAGAACTACGAGCGTAAAGTGGAGATAACGGAGCGGGCCGTTAAGTTGAGTCGCACCAAGCAAGCCAAGCGACTGCAAGCTTCAGGCTAGCAGACTTCTATACAGTAGGATCGGAAATCAAGCCGATGGTGCTGTATGGTCATGAATAAAAAGTCACAAGACGCGACCCTCGAGTTGGTAGTTTCTTCTTCTCAATCTTCATGGAGAGGGCACGCACCCAACGGCGACGACAGCAGTTCCAGGCGCAGTTCGAGATCCAGTCGAAGGAGCTGCGTGACGTCCTGGCAGCGCAGCTTTCGGATGGATCCAACAGCGCGTCCACTCAAGCGCAACTTGTGCTGAAGCTTCAGTACCAGCTCGGCGAACTCTGTGGCGAATACGATGAGTTCGGTCTAGCAGCGATGTACTTCCAACAAATCCTGACGAGTCTGGATGCTGTGCGTCCCAATGCAAAGCCAGCTAAGGTATCTGACGAGGAGACCGCGGAGCTGGCAGCGCTGCGGTCAAACACCCTCAACTGGTTGGCCGTCATGCACTTCCGCGCTGGGGATCAAAGCGAAGCGATGAATTTCCTGTTGCAGGCCAAGAAACATGGCCGAGATGATGCAGATACAGAAGACAGTCCGCCGATGGACAAGTCGTTGACGGCCAACGACGCACTGTTTCTTCATGCCAAAGGTAACATTTCCGACGCTGAAGACGCCGCACAACTCGTTGTTAGTGAAGGAGCCCCGGACCCTAGCGAGGAGGCAGAAGATGACACACGTGCCCGAAGCACAGCTTTCATGTGTACGTCTTTGTGTATTTCTCGTTGAATTCGCGTTCTTGGTTTATTATGTTCAATGTTTTGTTGCAGTGTTAGCGAGTATTTGCAAGTCAAGAGGGGACTCCGAACGGGCTTTTGAGTATGCGGAGCGTGCTGTGACTCTTGCGGATCGCGTGCAGGACCCTCGGCTGGTCTCTCGGTCACACAACAATCTCGGCATCTACTGTCTAGAGCAGAGCGAAGTGGAGCGTGCATTCACGCTATTCACGAGCGCGTATCGAGCCACACAGCAGACAAGGGATTTTCAGCAGCAAGCGACTGTCAAGTATCATCTCGGGCTTGCACTGGCCTATCTGGGACGCAATTTGGACATCGGCGAGGATGAAGAGGATGAAGATACCCCCGAGGAAGCGAAGCTGGAGACAGATTCACCAGAAGCCGGTGGGTCGACAGAGGATGCCTCAGACGCAGTCTTACTAGACACTCAATTTACAGGATCAGAGCTGCCAACTCCAAAGATTGCAGTCGTAGAACCGCCGACGAAAGCGCCCAAGGATCTGTTTCTAGAGAGTGAAAACTTGGCTGGTGCCTTGCCTGAACCGGACAACGCACTTCGCGTCCTCGCTCAGAGTTGTCGAGGAGAAGAAGAGTACTATGCAGGCGAGTTTCACACTGCCGAGGCCGAGTTTGCGATCGCGCTGGGGCAGCTGAGAGAACTTACAGGGGTCGATCTCGAAGATGAACAGAGTTCGGAAGCAGCAGTCAAGGCCGATGCCCCAGATGCAGACGCTGATGAAGATGAGGTAACATTACCACCTATTGAAACGGAGCTGGCAAAGCTGCACGGTCTGCTGCTCAGCTACACCGGGTGCACTCAGCTCGTTGAAGGGAAGTTCACGCTGGCAGAGCAGTCACACAAGCGTGACCTCGCGTTGGCGCTCCGACAAGAGGATCTTCATGCTCAACACCGCGCCTTGCGAAACTTGGCCATTGTGTACAACGCTACGCAGCGCTATGTGGAGGCCATCCCGCTTTGGCGTGAAGCGCTGGAGCTTGCCGTCGTATTGGATTTCAAAGGCGAGCAGCTCATGGCTTACTCAGGCTTAGGATCGGCACTTCGGGAGCTGCTGATGCTTGAAGGACCGGGAGCCATTGCAGCGGCAGGCTCGGGCACCATGCAGCCACTGCAGATCTTCATGAAGCAGCGTGCGCTTGCTGAGCAAGTAGGTGATCTTCACCAGCAGATCTTGGCTCAACGACACATCGTCAGCGTGTACGAAAGCCCAGTTTCAAAGCCACAGACCGATGGTGAAGCCACCGAGGCGCTTGAACGGCGTTTGTCTGAGTGCGACGCTCTCGTCCGGTTCTGCGAGCAATACGAGAACTTGCAGTATCGAGCCGATGCGTACCGATCGCTGGCCAACGCGTTGACTTCGCAGCTCGTGCGTCTCCGGGCTAGAGCGAACGTCGATGGCACTTCTGCCCCACACTACGGACTAGCGGATGCGATCGCTGTGCTATCTGAGAAGCGGAATAGTGTCTGTTCTAGCTACCAGGAGGCCAATGTTGCGCTCTCGACTGCAGCGGCGCTGATGTTCCAAGATGTGTACGAAGAAGGACTCGATGAAGCACAGGCGCCTAAGCCCAAACCGGATGAACGCCATGCTCGACCACCACTAACCAGACTTGAGATTCTACAGCGTCGTTAGCAGTACTATTGAAGCCTTTCACGCGTTAAGTGTCTTCTCAGTTCTTCGCAAGTTGCTCCATCTCGAGGCTCGCAAGGATGAAGGCTCCTTCCCCGAGAGCGTGGTTGTGCACAATGGGTCGGCCAACATAGTACTCGTACGTGGCCGTGGAGTTGAGACTGCACACGGCCACGGTGCCGTTCCAGCCGAACGTCCCGTTGCCGTAGTCCAGAAGGAAGGCACCGCTGGTCGTGGTGTATTCGTAGGCCTTCATTGCGGCGGCCAGCAATCCGTTGGCCGATTTGACGTCGTCCTTGAGCAGGCCGAGACGCAGACCCTTGAGGATGGCAAACGAGTAGAGCATCGTCGACGAGCTCTCGAGGAAGTTCCCCGACTTGCCACCGAGCGTAGGCAGTTGCCACCACGCGCCAGTTTCCGCGTCTGCGTAGGTGGCAATGCTTTTGCAGAGCTGAGAGGCCTGGAACTGAATCACAGAGATCAGTTTCGAGCACGCGGCGTCACCATGACAGTCGCCAAGTTGCTCGTAAGCGTTGACAAGACCGGCGAGGTACCAGCCGAGCGACCGGCCCCACACGAACGCGCTCGCACCGGTGACGTTGTTAGCCCACACAGCCGTCTTGGATGCGTCGTATCCGTGAACCACCAAGTCGGTGGAGTTGTCGAACGTGTTGGAGTAGAGCAGCTCGATCTGCAGAAGCATGTCCTCGTACGTCCAGCCCGATGCGGCGGCCATGTAGGGCAGGAAGGAGACCGTGCCGTCGAGATACGACCAGTTCGGGTAGACGTAGTACCAGAGTCCGTTGTACTGGTTGCGCTTCTGCAAGGCCAGCGAGGCGTTGAGCGTTGAGAAGGTCTCCATCTCGACCGCGGTGAGCGCACCTTCAGTAACGTTGATGTCCATGAGGGCCTGGCCGATGGTGAGGCGGTCCAGAGGCATCTTTGCCGCAGCCTCGGGGCTCTTGAAGGATGGCGAGATGGATGTGACGATCGAGTCCGCGTACGCCGTGAAATTGGCCACGCGCTCCGAGTCGCCGTCTTGGCTGTAGGTCTTGAGCCACGACTGAATCGCGAGCGCGAGGACGCCGGATTCGAGCGTGCTGGTCACAGCGCCCGAAGAGACCACGCCCTGCTTGCGGCTCATGACGCTCTCGATCATCCGAGTCGAGTACGGGAGGTCGTACGCGGACGTGACGGCGGCGATGGCGGCGGCGAGCAGAGGCAAGAACGTCAAACCCCTCATGTTGATGCTCTGCTGCTGCTGCTTGTGCTGGGGCGATGATTGACTTCTGAGCTTGCTTTGGGCGAGCCAGTGGCCGTGACTCAACAGCCGCGCGTTGATTATTGTACGCCGACAGTCTGTCCGCGACAAACAGCACCCTGTCGTCTCTTGTAGGAGCGCGAGCGAGATGTGTTGCCGCTTATCAAGCGACCGCAGTCTGCAGCGAACTCTGACGAGGAAGGACGGTGGCAGACGCCGCTATTGTCTCGTCTGAAGTTCATGTGCTTTGTCCAGCGCCTCTGATTCAGGTCCCCTGGCATTCTCGCTTCATCCGGAGCCTCCGGATCGGAGGTGGCCAAGTTGCCGCGCTTGAAGATTGTGTGCCCGGCTCAGAAGTGGTTGGCTACCAATAATTGTTATTGGACACATAAATAATTCAATTATTGGTAAATTCAAAGTATTTACAATTATTTATCCCAATAATAATTTCATTTGAATATCCCAGCGCTTTCTGGGCATTCTCGACATGTTCAAGTTACGGCTACTCTGGTGCGCTTGACACGCTAACGAGGGTTTTTATCACTACTGGCCACAAATACATCAACATTTTTGCAACTGGCCCGGAAACTAGCAAATTGCCTGGGATGGGACAGAGAACAATACTGGTGAGCCCGATTTGCTAGCCTCCACTGAACTTGGATAACCACCGGGTGCATTCGTCGAGCGAGGTGGCGTTGACATCCCCTTCTATCAGGGATAAAGGTGGTGAATTGTAGTTCGGGGCGAGTGCGCACAGGAAACACGAGATGTGAAAGGGTTGCTTCTTGTGGCTGTACATGCCGTATTTCAAGCGTACACTCCGATAAGAAGCTGAAACCAACAATCTGAGCTGCACTCCATTATTGGAAGAGAAGAAGAATTTATGTCTCTTCATTCGATCTTCTTTTTCTTTAAAAGAAGATAAAAGAAGATGGAACAAAAGAAGTCTCAACATCCCTGCTGGCTGTAGACTCACCCCTTTTCGGTAGGTCTCTTTGTGCTCTGTGCCTTCGTAGACGCTTGTTATTGCTAACACTTTCTTTTTAATTGTATATTACGCAGTCCGTGAGGGGCTGATGATAGCTTGCCACAAGGACGCCTAGCTTGGAGGCCCACGCGTGTGCCACAAGGGCCACCCGGAGTTGAATGTGGTGTACGAGGACCGAGCTCACATGGCTGCGAGCGATTCGACACAGATGGTCCCTCACCTGCCCATCGCCATCGAGGACGCATACGTCTTTCTCGGCGGGGCGGGGCTTCATGCTGCGCTGAACTAGTCGGTCGTTCCCCAACCCTCGTCGCAAATGCTCGGCGCCGACAACCAGCGAGCATCAAACCGCCAAGATTGCACCGCTCGCTATCGAACAAGATGCAACAAGCTGCATATGGAGATGGCCACGATTGATAAGCAGGTAGAGGAGCTGCGCCTAGAGCGCGATGCGTGGCGCTTAGTTTGGAGCACGAGAGGGCTATCGCAGCTCCAGATGCAGCAACTGTTCCCTCGCAGGGGGTCCGAATATGGCATTCCTATTTAGTAAGTTGAAGACAGCGCAGTAGATTATCCGATGAGACTCCTTTGGACGCTACAGTAAATAATGGGCTTGCTCACCGAAGAATAATAAATAATTCCATTATGGCAAGCATGTCGTGTATTAGCAGAGGAGTGTTTAGCGCCACGTTCTAGTTCAAACTGTCTACCGTACTTGCGTCCCAGAAGGAACGGTTCTCTCGAAGGAAGAGGATAGTCTCTAACGTAAGCGGGAGTAGGCCATGCCACTGGTGGCCGAACGTCACTCGAGCCACACTGAAGAAGCGTTCGACGACGTTAGAAGTCGGAGGAATGTTCTTCAGCTGCTCGTACTTGTTGGTCTCTTGAGCCAGACGCCGCCTCTTCCTCATACACTCAACAAGCGATTCGCGCTCCTCTTCGTCAGCGAGCTCGCCATCCGGCTCGGCGGCTGCAGCTGCGAAAGGCTGCAGCGCAGCCTTTTCAGCCCGTGTCTGGCGGTCAGTTTGGCCGCGAAGAACGCGAACACAGGCAGCCTCGAAATCTGGACTGTGTACAATGTTGGCGCGTGGACCTACATCATTTCCAAGTTGCATACTATTAGTAAAACCTCACAAAAGAAATCATTTAAAGCACTTACCAATGAAGGGCGCGTACTGTGGCTTGCTTAACAGCAATAAGCTCGTCAAACCACTCGCGGACATCGAGCAAGTCGACATCAGTTCCTTGCAGCGCTTTTGACACGGACTCGATGTCGCGCAGCTCTTGGAAAAGAGCGCGCAATCGCTTGTTTGCCGCTCTGGAGGGCATCAACTCCGCAATGTCGTCCTCGTCCTCGTCCAGGAACTCGAGGAGCTGGAAATAGCGCTTTAACATTAAAAATGTTGAGCTCCATCGCGTGACATTGCGAATTACAGGCCGAAGATCGATTTCCAGCCTGGAAACAAAAAAAAAACACAATAAAAAATGGTTAGTCAAATTGACAAATTCTACCACACAATTGTACTCGCCGTAGTTTTGCCGACTGCGTTAGAGCTCGCAGCTTGATCATCAGCGCATGGACGACCGCCAAATCCTCTTCATGGGCTGCCATGTCAGCTTGAACAGCGAGGTTCAGTCGATGACTTGCGCACCCCACTAGCGGCACCCCCATGAGAGTCGCCAGCCGGCGGTTCACCGAGCAGTTGTCCCCGACATCGAAGCGGCACTGCTCCAGCTGAACGCCGTAGTCTCGGGGCAGCATGGTCGCCAGGAACTCGCGATGACCGTGTGCTGTCAGGTCCTCGTCCACGCCGTTGAGCAGCGGCGCCATGCTAAGCAGTGTCGTTTTGGGGCAGCCATCAACCTCGTAGCAGGCAAACACAGCGGTGTAGTGCTCCGACGCATGCGTCCATCCGTCGAACATGAGGCCAAAGTGAGCGGGCAACTCTGCTGAGATTGCGCGCTCAATGGCCACCATGACCCCATCCAATGCCGCCCGTAGCGTTTCCTGTGAGACAGGCTTCAGACTCGAGTATCTGAATAACGTCCAACAACCGAACGAATTAGCCATCGAGAGGTTTATCATAATCAAATTAAGTTCAACATACCGTCTAGCTTCACGGTGCTCGCAAAAGGAGAGTGGCAGGTTGCACATGACGGTCCAAACCATCCAGTCGTACATATTCAGATAGGAATGGCGGACGAAGTTGACGAGAGAGCCCGTCTCCGCTGTCGTTGCGTCGGCCATTACTGCCTCGTAGTCTTGGTGCTCTCGCAGCACATGCTGCACGAGGTTGGAGTACCCATTTCGATGGATTTGCTTCCGCACAGTGCCGCACCGACAGCGAAAGTATTCAAGAATCACTTCGTCGTTTTCGTCGCGGCACGGGCGGAAGTAGAATCCGGCGACTTGAGCGTTGGAGTAGGTGGAGTGTGGGGGGCGCGTGACGCGAACCATCGTGGCGGGCTTGAGAGAGAGAAGGAGAATTGAAAAATGAAAGCTGCAGTTTGCCACAAGAAGGAAGAGCTGGGCCCCGCCGCGTGAGCGCACAAGAATGGTTGGTTCCTGCAGATGGCAGGTGAGCATTAAAAATTACGTTAGAAAGGCTATCCTCATAAATAATGCGATATCATTCGCCCAGAAAATCAATTATCGCTTCGACAATCGATATCTGCTAAAATGCATAATTTACTGTTATTTTTCCAAATAATGTTATTGTCAATGCTATTTTCGGAGGCCCTGCGTGGCACTACCAAGTCTCACGCCCAAAGCACAGCCAACGTCAGAAATGTATCTCCCTTTTCAAAAGATGCTACTGC
>JAABLK010000291.1:0-25000 GCA_012295415.1 Phytophthora chlamydospora
ACTGGAAACTCGGTGCTTGCTGAGGCTCAGCATGGGCTGGAGCACTGGCCCTGCGGTTCGAAATGTCGGCAATCAAGTGAACATTTTCGCGACTCTGCTCCTCGATGACACTGATGAAATGAATGACGTCAGGGTGCGCATTCCTGAAGGCTTCATTGAGGGTACGGTTGTACCGCTCAAGAGGGTTGTTCGTCCGGTTAACGATGTCTTCATCAAGGCCGTAGCCTTGATAAGTCACTGACTTGGAGCCTTGCATGCTCGTCACATCGTTCCGAGGTTCGTTGGGTTGTGTCGAATCGCCCACTTCAACTTGGTGACCACGTCCCTCGTGTCGAGCAGGGCTGGGTGATTGGCTCGGCAGAATCTCGGTGGAGACGGATGAGACATCGCTCATGTCGGTCGGACACGCTGTTGCGGTCGGAATGCGTCGAGTCGGAGAGGAAGTCGTACAGCGGTTGGTGCTGAGCCATGATGCTGGACTTGGCGGTTAGTGCTGCTGAGGCTGGGTGCTGGAGGCTTGGCAAATTCGAGAGTAAGTTGTGCATCAGGCTGCTACAGCAGTCGAACCTATAATTAGTGATGCTTTAGGAACTTGATTATTTATACTACGAGTTACTATACAACTTCTACGATGGGATGTTGTCTATAATTGATATGTTGATCGCCCAGCTCAGTAGCACGCGATGTGTGCCAGTAACTCGATCCCAGCAGCCCGATCCCAAGTGAGATAGGGAAAAACGGACACTAATTCCCACCTGTATTGGGTAAAACGGACACTAACTTTAGCCCTGCCAGGCGTGATAATTTTTGGTCACCACTTGACCCAAAAGGCGAGTTGCGCAGCAGTTGACCCAAACAGCGAGTTGCGCAGGAGTTGACCTGCGCAGCAGTTGACCCAAAAAAAGCGATATCATATGCTCGAGTGAAAAGAGCTTCCTTGGGCCGGAAACACACTTGAGGAGCTGCATGTTGCACCCATTATATAATTCCCTCCTCATCTATTGGCTGTCCAGTAATATAAGTTTTTGTGTGGGACATAGACAGTAAAAAAAGTGAAGACATGCAACATGCCTTGGTCGCAGCGACCAAGTTTGAGCTGCAGTATATTCCTGAGGATTGATGCTACGAACGTGGAAACACCACCACTTTAAATAGGTTGTACGAATCTTTCTTATAGCACCAAGAAAAATGGCTGAACGACAATAGTGACGAGTTTAGTTTTTGGGCTCCTACGAAGAAAGCCGATTTTTGCCCTCAGACGTCCCTTGTTAAACAAATTTTAACTATCAGGCAAAATGGTCTTTAAAAAAATCAAGTCAGCTTTCCACAAACTTGTAGTACCGGTTGACTGGGCGAATCTACGTGCGCTGAAAAGAGCGCCGTAGCGATGAAGGAGACGAAGCGCCAGACGAGTCATCCACGTTTCAAAGTAAGTCAATGAATGATCAGAAGGTTCGAGGACATTGAAGTCTTTCGGTTTGGCCAGAGCACAGATACAGCATTCCACATCGATTGCTCCCGCCACCACGGATAGCAGATGGAATCGACACGTCGAGCTTCATCAATGCCTCCACACTCAGTACCTGGACTTGTTCCAGACCCATTTGTTGCCCGAATACTTGATGCCTTCTTCGACGGGACAGCCACCGTGCAGACTCATCGGGTCGCCCTCTCCGTTCGGAAGCATACTGTAAAATACGATGACCTTGCGCTTCTTCGGAGGAACCTTGAGCCCTTTCGTGCAGTCCTTCATCGTTTTGGGTCGGGGAGCGCCGCCAGCTCGCGGGAAAATCGTGTGGCCGCCCTTCGCCACATCCGACATATACCAAAACACCGTGATCATGCGGTTCTTGTATCCATAGTCGATGTTCTCCAACACTTGAGGGGAGTTCTTGTGGTTCTCAACCGGGAAGTAGTCTGTGTGGTGGTCGTACTTCTGCGTCGGCTCGTACCTCAGAACCTGCACGTCTTCTTGGTGGTCAATCGGGACCTTCGTCAAATCTGCCACTCGCTGGTCAATTTCGTCAAGCTTCGGGTGTTTCTCCGACGACAGGAAATACGTTGTGCTCGTCCGCCAGTCGGTTGACGCTCGGTTTTCGTGGCCGTCCATCAGCGTCACCGTCGACGGCTTCAGGTGATCCAGGGACAAGTCCATGATCACATCGATCTCGTCGTCTTTGAGGAACTCCTCCACACTGAAGACGAGGGGGATCATGCTCAGCGTCTCCAGCACCACGTCACCCTTGCCAAACACATCTTTCACCACCGCTACACAGTCCCCAAACAAAGGTTAGTGACTTCAAATCCATCTCATCCAGCTTCAGGAACTCACTCTTGTGTCCGATTCGGATCCCTGGCCAGATAAACTGCCCGCCTTCGAACAAAAAGACGACTCGCTCAACCACATCTTCCAGCTTCTCCAGCCTCTTTCCGTCCGGCGTGAACAACGCGTACGGCTGCTTGTACTTGACAGCGATTTCATCCTTAGGTCCTTCAATACCCAAGGCCGTCTCCAATTGCTTCTTCAGGGCACCGAATTCCAATTCACTCTGCGTCTTCACCAACGCGGCATTGCCGTCCTTGTACGCCGTGATGTCCAGCCTAAAGAAATGCCCACGAAATATTAGTCGACCTGAACCTGGCAGTCAATTTGTCCGAGTCCTTACGCCAACTTGTCCCCTTCCTGCACCTTCTTGACGCACAGGACGTGAAATCCCTTCACGGCGGTCACGTCCGTCAGATACTGCTGGGCGACAGAGCAGTCCACTGCCTCGCTGAGCGAAGCACCCGCGTAAGTGGCCACGAGCGTCTGCACGCGGGTCTGGATCTCGGATGTGTCCGCCAAGAGCAGCGCTGCTGCCACCACAGCCGTCACGCCCACTAACACGTGCACCAGAGGGAAGGAACGGGAACCGCTCGACGGCTTCGACGTGCTCCCCATGCTGCTGGAATTGCTTTTAATCGATTATCAACCAATGGATGGCGAGGAAAACAACTTCAACTTACTTTAATGTTTCCGAATCGCTTTCTGTTGTGGACGGCTCTGGAAAAGGTCTCTGGATGGAGTGTGGACGGCCCTGGGTTAAAAACAAAATGCGATGACGATACCGCAAGGCACAATACGAATTTGAGATTTTCAAGTGAAAATTGCAGTTTCTTCGCAGATCGAAGAAGGACACCGACTGGATTACTGGTGGGTTTTGTGGTAGGGTTCCACGGACCGTGCTGTTCAGACTTAGGGCACGTGTAACTACTGAGGTACAAGTGACAAGTGAAGCTTGTAGAAAAAGAAGAAGGGCTACTCCAGCATTCAACAAACGCGAAAGCCTTTGTACAAGAATGGCCGAGCTCGATGAGCGGTAAGGGAAATTTGGAATGGGCCCAGATCAGTACTGATTAGACTAGGATACTTGCGAACTAGCTCGCTTGGGGTCTTTCCCAAAAGCAACGACACATCCGCGGTGGTGTTGAAGGAAGTAGAAAGGTCGCATGTGCTGGTAGGTGCTCTCTTTGCCAACATGACAGTTTTTTTTAAGTATCCGCGCGACTCATCTTGGTTTTGCTTTCCTCTGCAGCTTGTTTGGTCTTCCACTTTGTGCATTCTAAAACACACTTGAAGTTACTGTTTAGAGCCGTCCGAGCTGGAAAGCACCCGATGATACATAAAGCTAGCTTAGCCAGTTTGCTCGTACACTGAGTGCAGCACTTCGATCAGTTTGGTGGCAATCCGCTATGCGTATTTCTACTCAACGAATTCGGTTGATGGCACCACGAGGACAACAGCGAAGGAACAAAACTTGACATGTCGACAATTACCAACTTCCACGGAGCTATGCGCGGCGAACTTCTATCACGCGCCGCTGAGGACGAGACGGCAACACGGTTTTTTTCTCACAACGAGCTCACACTATCCACAAGACGATCTTCACTCGTACAGGACGATGGGGGCGGCGGCCTTGTTCCGCCGCGACGAATGTACTCGGACAGGCTCGTTCTTCCTCGCGCTGCGCTCTCGTTCGCGTCTTCGCTCGCTGCGTTCCTGTCCGCGCTCACTACGGTCGCTGCGCTCTCGCTCGCGTCTCCGTTCGCTGCGCTCCTGTCTACGATCACTTTCGTCACTGCGTTTGCGTTCCTGGCCTCGGTCGCGACGTGGCTGATGCACCGCGGCACCTTGTTGCAAGGCGGCAGCGGCGCGCCGACTGGTCTTGCGCACCGACGTAGGATGCGGGGGTTCGAGGGGCGCACCGGTGCGTCTACTAGGCTCGCGAACTGCAGCGGCAGAGGGATCAAAGGCAGCAGCGGCACGGCGACTGGGCTCACGAACAGCGGCGGCGGACGGGTCGAATGCGGCCGCAGCACGTCGACTGCCGTTCGGCTCCTCAAGAGCGGGGCGATGACTGCCACCGGCGTCCACGTTCCGGTAGTTGGGGTGGATGTGCGGTTGGCTGACACGCTCCTCGACCGACCGCTTGTTGCGCTCCCGCCGACTTAGTTGCCTGCGTCCGGCCGCACCCGTGAGCGCGGCGGCGGCGGACGGCATTCCGTGGTCGGCCTTGAGGTTGTCTGCCTTCATGGTCACGCGCATGCGCCACACCAGCGCGATGACGAAGAGCAGAACCAGCGTGCAGATGACGATCGCGCCGATGGTCATCCACGGCTGCCAGAACTCCGAGTCGCCGTCGCCGGCCGACGTCAACGAGGTGGACGACGGGGTGGACGACGCCACAATGGAGAACTTCTGGCCGCTGGTCGTCGCGTTCTCGCCGGCCTTGACGCTGTGGCCACTCACCACGGCCTGCACGTAGATGTATCCGTCGTCCACCACCATGCCGGCGTCCGTCACGGCATCGAGCACGTCGTCGTACGACACTTCCACCATCTCGACGTTGTTGACCGAGTCGCGCGAGCCGTTGCCCGACAGCGGGTAGAAGACGGCGGACGTGTTGGCCACCTTGAGCGCCAGGTCCAGGTCGTTCTGCAGCGTCGCCTTGCTGCCGACGGAGCCAGGCGGGTCGGTCCACACGAGCGTGACGCGCAGGTTGACGCTGGCCGTGAGCATGAAGTGGAACGTGACCTCGCTGCCTTCCGTCACGCTGGGCTCCGAGCCCGCCGACGAGTTGGGGAAGAAGTAGATGGTGTTGCTGCTGGTCGTGGACGACGACGACGAGTTGGTGTCGTCCAGGAACGACACGAGGTTGAGCATCGTCGGCTTGCCGTAGCCCTGGTTGAAGTCGGGGTACGACGTCAGCGTCTTGGCCGCCGCTTCCAGCGCCACGCAGGACGTCACGCCACTGCTGGGTTCTATCAGGCGACGAGACATGGCCTCGCCACTGTGCAGCAGCAGTGCCTTGATCAGAGACGCCGGGATCGTGTCCATGCCGTACGTGGGGTCGGCCACGCCGTTCTTCCACCAGCCGTCACGCAGCCACTCGTAGATGAGCACCGCCATGCCGGCAATGACAGGCGTGGCCTGCGACGTGCCCTGCAGCGAGCACACGGACGAAGACTTGGTGGAGGAGCCGGGCTTCTCGGACTGCGACGAAGTGATGGACATGCCAGGCGCCACGAGGTCGGGCTTCAGTCGGCCGTCGAGCGTGGGGCCGATGGACGAGAACGACGCCACCGTGTTCTCGTTCAGCACCGACTGGCACGGCGTGGAGGAGAAGGACGCCGCAGCGTTGAGACTGGCGCCAACCGAGATGACGTTCTTGGCGCCGGAGGGGCTGCTGATGGTGCGGCTACCGCTCTCGCCGCTGTTTCCGGCCGCAACGACGATCAGGATCTCTGGGTTGTCGTAGATGTACTCGTCCACCTGCTGCGTCTGCGTGTTGTAGTCGTTGGCCCCGGTTCCCCACGAGAAGGAGAAGATCTTGGCGCCCGTGCCGACCTGCGCCTTCATGAGGTTCGTCACCTCTCCTGGCGTCTCGAGCGACACGTCGCAGCCGCTAAGCCCTGCGCACGACGAGTCCTGCTTGCCGATGTCCATGAAGGCGATGCGCGCGCTGGACGCGATGCCCAGATCGCTGTGCTTGGAGCTGTACGAGCTGCCAGCCAAGATGCCAGACACGTGCGTGCCGTGGCCGCACGTGACGCCTTCCGCTTCGTCCACGTCGTTCGCGAACGTCTGGTAGTATATGACCTTGCGCGCCGTCAGGTCCTCGTCGTCGTACATATTGCGCGATTCCTGGTCGAACTGGTCGTGGTCGATGTACAGTCCGGTGTCGGTGATGCCGACGACGATGGAGCTGCCGGTGATGTTGTGCTCCTGCATGATGTTAACGCCCACCAAGTCCTGGACGTAGTCGTCCAGGCGGCGGCTCGTGTGCTGCACCTGCATCTCGGCAACCTCCTGCTCCTCCACAAACTGCTGACGCAGCATTCGCTGCTCCAGAGCGGGCGTCTTCAGCGCTTGAAGCGCGCCCGTCGTCACGACCTGCTGCAGATCGACCCACTCCACGGCCTCTTCATCCAGCACGACAGCCAGGGCCTGCGTCCACGTATCGTAGTCGTCCACGGCCGCCTGCAACAAGACGCCGCCAAGCTCCGCCGTGCTGCTCTGGCTGGTCAGCAAGTTCTTAATCCCCGTCACTTCAGTCACCTGCGCCGACAGTTTGTTCAGCGCCTGCGTCGTGTTGACCACTTTGGCCAGCCGGATCTCCAGCGCCGGTCCTTCTTTCGTTCTCGTCGTGTCCTTGGCCAGCGCGTACGAACTCTTGGCGAACGGCATGAGCTTCAGAATCGCCGGCAAAACCGTCACGCTCTCCACGCAGTCCAGCGCCAAGATCTCGTCTCCTACGTCCGCGCTCACGTGCACCAACATGACGGTCGCCGCTGCGTCGTCCTGGTCGCTTCTCGTCAAGAACGGGGTGTGGCTCTCGCTAGAATGGGGCCAAATGTCCTTCACCTGCGTCAAACACTCGAGCTCATCACTGCTCGAGTTCAGCTTGATTAACGTCGGTTTGACTTCCATCTCGTCCACTTCCTCGTCCACTTCGCTGGAATAGTTGGCCAGCAGCTCCTTCTGCAGGAACTGCAGCTGGCACGCGTCCGCCGTCGCGTTGTCCCCGCTCAGCATGGCGTCATAGGCGGCCGCGAAGGCCTCGTAGAAGTCGGCGAACTCGTCCTTCTCCGGGTCGCCGATGCTGAGCGTCACGTCAGTCACGCTGGCACACGACACGACGCTGATGATAGTCACGTCCTTGCCGTCTTCACTGGCGGCGTGCACGTCCCCCACTACGGCGGAGTCGTTGCTTCCACTGCTCTGATCAAAGCCGAACGCCGGTCGTAATCGCCGTCTTGTGTGCTGCGTCTTGTCCTCCAGGAATCGCCCGCAATTGGCCGCTTGGCACTCGCTCGAATCGCCCAGTAGCCGGCCGTAGGCTTGTGCTACGTGTGACGAGCTGCAGTGGTAGGCGCAGAAGGCCTCTTGTGACACGAATTCCAAGCCGCGGGCGTCCGTGAGCGCCTTGCCGACCGCAGGAGCAGCCAGCAGCGCTGATAGGAAGAGCGCCCGCATTGGCGGCATGGCGGGGCTTCCGTCCTAAAGTCTCTGTGGCCCATGCTGGACAAGACACCCCACTATCGGCACCTCTACTGCACCAGGCCGGGCTACGTAACTGGTGATCAACTTTTCGATGGGCATGCGGTGGATGCGTAAAATGAACGACGATTCGAACCTGAGAAAGATGATGGTGCTGAGAAAGAAAGGGTGATAGCTTTGCTATATGAAGAGACCTGTGGGAAATAGTAACCTGTATATGATGCCAAATGTTGCCATGTAGTCAGCACCCTTGGTCCGACTCTCGCGCCGCCGCGGGCCAATGAGCGACCACCTTCTGTCCGAGCAGATGTCCAGTGGGCAGCTTTCATTTTGGGCATTTGAGAACTTCGGGCAGCGCAAATAGGCACGGCTTGGTGCGGCGACGGCATCGTTGATGTCGTGGTGCTACGATATTGATGCTGGGATGAGACGCTGGAGAAGAAGAGCTCGTTGTTCGGCATCAGTGTGGCATGTTTCGTGTTGTAGTGCCGCTAGCGTTGCTGTCCACTTGTGCAAGCTGCAATGCTTCGGACAGAATCCAGTGGTTTGCTGCGTTCTTGACGCCTGGTGGCCCCACCGTCGACACCTGCATCTGGCTTGTGGCGGTTTGGCTGGCCGATGCTGCTGAACCGAAGGCGCCCGCATCAGGCAGCTTTGCTTGGCCGCTACGTGCTTCAAGGTGAACTCTTTCGGTAGGCCCAGTCGGACGAAATGGGTCTTTCGCGAGCTGTTCGCGGCCATCTGGCCGGACGGAATCCACGCGAAATCGCGCTGATCGACAATGCGGCAAGCGCTTCATGCTGCAGGGTTCCGATCGCAGGATGGTCGCCGCCTCGAAGCTGGTGAGTCTATGGGACAGCGGACGCAGTCGGGAAAGTAAAAATTCCGCTTTCGATCACGAGACCGCGCGCGTGGGCACTGGACAGCAAAATGCTCGCCGCGAGCAATGTCCTCAGTCGGTAAGGGGTGCTCACTTCTGTGGATTCCATGTGTACGAATCATTATGGCTAGTAGAGTACATTTCCACTTCAAACGTACTTAGCAGAACCATACAAGACTCACTTAAATCTGCCAACACTTCCGCTACATGCAGTACCATTCTTCGGTGTTCGGTGTTCGCCTCGCATGCGCGCCGTGTGCGTCTGCCGCGCCACTTCAGACGGTCCCCTTTGGCACGCATCATTGGTAGTGTGTCTTCAACCTCTCTATCCAACAACGGCCTCTCACCGCGCCCTACAAGCGACACCCTAAGCGAAAACCCGATCTCTCTAACCCCAACAGAACGATCACTCTTCGCCTTTTTGCAGTACGCCCAATACGCAAGTACGTGTGGGTGGAGGATAGGTTCGTGGCAAACTGCGCGGTGCCGAGAGGGAGGGCATTGACATAGCGCTGGATAAATTTCGAGGCGCCAAGTTCGCCCGGTACATCACGAAATTCCAGAGAGCTCGGCAACTTCCACCAAGCTCGGTGGGCGTGGTCCAAGCCAAATCCAAGCACCTAGAGGTGCCCACCGTGGCCGTCGAGGGGTCCACCGTGGACCTGGTGTACCGCCGAGCCTACAGGAGTACACGCAGGATAGCTGCGTCCCCGTTCTCAAGTTCGCCATGCCGGGAGATGACGCGCGTCGGTGGGACTTGACCATCAATGCTTTGCTCGACAATCTGAGTACGAGGCAGGTGGAGGGCTTCAGAGGTCGCGGAGTGGATGACTTGAAGGGAGGATCATTCGCCCTCAGAGGGAACCCGTGCAGACTTTCCTGGATGACCCGTTAAGAGTTCTGCGCGCGCAGAAGTTCACATGTGAGTTTGGATTTACGCTGGACCCGGCGTTGAAGCATGCCGTGCTGCAGCATAGAGAAATCGTGGGAGGCCATGAGGCTGCGCGAAGTTTGATAGCAAGGAACTGACCTCGGACGGACAGAAGGTGGTTTTCCTGGTTCGTCTAGTGCCTCAACTACGGAAGTAATCGCACGGGTTTCGTCAACTAGAGTAAGCAGCGCGTACGAAGCTGTGGGGGTCATTACTAGTAGTATCCACCTGTGCTGGTGTCGGCTCACTACGGGTTTGGTTCGTACGTGTACGTGCCGTAGGAAGGGTCCTGCGTCCATGCTCGCTCGACTGTCATGTGCTGTGCTGGGTGACATCCCGGGCCTTCCTGATCCATTTCCTGGCAGCACGCCCACCTCCCGGCGATCAACGAGCCTCCAACGTAGTACGCAGTATGACGACGACAGCCTTCAAGGCTTGTAGGGATGTCCGGAGCGAAGGCTGCACCGCAACGCGTACACAACGTCGGCTTCGGACGTTCAATCTGCTCTCCATTCTCACCGCTGCTGCTTCTAGTAAGTGCGTGGTGAAGCGCACTGGTTGTGGCGTACAGCAAGAGGCTTCCGTCGTACTCAATGGACAATGAAGAGCTGGTACGCCAAGCTGCTAGTCGTCGAACGGCTCCGAAGAGCACGTCAGTCATTGGTACTCCGCGGACGCGAGTGGCGCGCATATCCAGAGCCAAGACACGGCTTGGCTCTGTCGGTGATTCTCGAATCAAGTCCGGATACACGTTGAACTGCGAGGTTCCTGCCGCCTCGAGGACCCAACCGGGTAGCTCCAGTGTCTCCGGGTCTTCTAGGAAGGCGAATATCATGGGCTTTCGACAGCGAGCGGCGTAGGCGAACTCTAAGCGGCAGTTTACAGACCCAAGATACGCCTTGGTGAGGAAGACGACCACGCAGGCCACACTCTCCACTGCGGCAGCCATGGCCGAGTTGACGTTGCCCTGCATGTGGCCATAGACATCGAACCACGCGCGCGTGTTGTGCACGTGGCCTTGCTGATAGACTCCCAGGACGGTGCGCTGGGAACCCCATTGGTACGAGAACATGGCGTCGAGTTGGAGGCCGGCAATCGGCAGTCCGTCCTCGTCCAGCACGGCAGGCAGCGTCGTGAAGCCCAGTCGAGTGACCTCGTACTGAATGGTGGAAAGAGGCTGCAACGTCTTGCTCTGCTCCGTTTCCTCTTGCGGTAGCAGATCTTCGGTCTTTGGTTGAGCCAGTGGATCTGTCGCTTCGGCCTCAACCGCGTCTCGAGTCGTAGCCACTCCCAGCTCAGCCAAGCTCTTGGTTTCGCAGTCACTAGACGCAGCGTTTACCAGCTCTTGAACGCGCTGACAGAGCGATTCGACTGCGTCAACAGTGAGCCCAAGGACTCGAGCTCGCTCTTTGGCGATACGCAGCGTGGCTTCTTCGTGTGACACGATCTGTGAGCTCTCCAACGTCCGCTTTGGAGCTTCCAGGAGGCCGTTCGCGCATAGTACAAAGTCCGTCGCCAAGCACGAGTCCTTCACCTTGCACGGACAGTCGGGGATCTCAGCGTACGGCGTGTCGACGAGCTCGAGGTTCGTCGCGTCCACTTGATACCACAGCCTTCCAGCCATTGCCAATGCGAGCCATCCTCGAAGAGCTGCGCGCTGCTCCTTGATGGGAAGTAGAGGCTTCCCCCAGGCCAATGCGCGCTCAAACAATTGGCGGAAACGAGTCGCTCCGTCGTCGTTGACAGTACAAGCCTCGGTGATGACGAAGACGACGACGTTCGCTGCTCGAAGCGCGGCGAGATCGCTCTCCAAGTTGTGCTCACTAAGTGTAACCTCGCCTGACAAGGAGATGCCCCCAAGAACAGGATTACTGTGTGCAAACTTGTCCACTACGCGGTCAGCGTCCCCGTTCGCGTCTTTGCAGTACACGAAGAAGATCCGTGGAGTCGGCGGCGCATCGGGGACGCTGGCGTCGATACTGTCAGGCTCTTTACTATCCTCAGGCCACACTTCTGTCTCTGAACGAGTCAGAAGCTCGTACCTCTCCGCCCAGTAGGTGAGCCGCCCCGATTCAGCAAACAGAAGCGGATCCCATTGACCGAGAGCGAGGCACACCGCTCCAATGGCCCCCGACGGACGCGAGAAGAAGGTCAGCGGTCCGGAGATGACCGTCTTCCTCTGGTCCTTGAGAAACGACAGCGTCTCGATCAGCTCGGAGCTGCGTTGGAGCATCGGGTCCACAGCGACAAAAGCTGCTTGTGCGCGAGACAGCACGTTGGCGCGCTGCTGACGATCTCGCGGGTACGAGTCGGTGACGATCAGGACGTCGTTGATGCTACTGGTTTCATCTCCGCCGACGGCCGTGCCTAGAAGTTCTCTCAGCTGAAGTTCTTGCGAAGCGTGACAGACCATCACGGCTCGTGGTTTGCCGCCCTCGTCATTGGTGCTGGTGGATGCAGCGCTGCCCATCGTTCAATCTGCTGTGAGCCGGGTTGAACGAGCCGAGGAAGGGCAAAAAACTCCTGTATTTGCTGGAAACCTTGCCAGAATTAGCTGAGGTGGCAAAGCTGGAGAAAGCGTGGCTGCCAGGTCGAATGCGTCGACGTCCTCAGCACCAGGAGTGGATCAGTGGGGTCTCAACAAGGACTACAAGGTATTGAGATCGTTTGATTTTAGTCTCTTCATGGTTGAAGTGCCTCTCGATCCGCGTGTGCGCTGGTACTGGCACGGTTATGGACGAGGCTTTCGGGCAGTGCATAAGGCGCTGGCAGCTTTGTCAGCTGGAAAGGTTTGCAGGCTTGGGTGACACTCGGGACGACTGCTTCTTCGTCTTTCCAACGCTATAGTTCTCATGAACGAGTCGATAACGAACTGGAAATGGTGCGGACTGCCCCTGGTAGTTCAGCCCGCGCTACCGCCAAGCTGAAGATGACACACATCTCTACACTAGTGCTTATCGAGCATGCCTCAATGACGCTTTCACACTTCGACCCCGGGGGTCACACTCGGGCGCTTGCACGGGATGGTTTGCCGGCTTGAATTCTCAATCAATCAGGCTCAACGCTTGGAACGCCAGCATGCCGACGAAACCTTGGTCGACGACTGCAGTGCAGTCGAAGCCTGAGTCGTCCTGCCAGCGCCAACTGCAGAGATACAACCAGCGCGGCTTGCAGTCCGAACCACCACAATCCAAATCGCGGCACATCCTCAGATCTCGCTTGCTCGGCGTCAACACCATGCTCGGTCGACCTGTGGGCCCACGTGGGCGAAATCGAGTGTTGTAATGCAATGAGGTCTGCACTATCGATTCGGCGCGTGGACTAAGATGCAGAGTAGAGCGGTACAACTGCTTCTTCGTTGAGGACTTCACCGTCGTTCAAAGATGTCCTCACTGCTATCTCATGTCCTAAGGCTTTCCATTCTGAACGCACTCGTGTCAACGAGCTTGATGGAGCTTCAGATAGGCTCCCGACAACGTGAATCTCGCTCATGCCGTCGCTACTCTATCCAACATAACGCCGTCTTCGGTTTGAAACGCGGCGACAAGAACGCAGTAACCTCCTTTTCACTCGGGGACACACTCGAACGTCAAAGTTCCAGGTCGCTCAGCTGGCACCCCCATCAAAATGCCCAACAACAGCACCACGTGTCTGGTGCCTGCATCGCATAGCGAAATGTCTCTTGGTGATCAACTCGCTGCGTGATCCGAGCAGCTGATCTCGCGCAGCTGGCGGAGTTTGCAAGTTGCAACCCGTGCCGAGGATGTACTCGAAGTACAGGTACTTGAAGTGCCAAGGCGCATTGCTCGCGTTGTCCGAGCAGCGGACACCCTAGGCAGCCGAGATCGGCGCCAACGCACCGTTGAAAACGCAAGACGAAGCAGAACTTAGCTGCCAATTTGCGATGACACGGCCGTCCTGTGGCTGGCATCGTCGCGGCGGTGGTTAGCTCATCTGATCTAAGAGCCGAGAGCGAGCGCCCCGTCCGCTTTCTCGTGCGTCAACAACGGAGTGTTGTTTATCGCAGCCGCACTGCGGATATCCCTCAGTGAAAAGACGTTCGCCGCCGGCGCACCGCCACAAATTGACGCGGAGAAACGAGACCAGCGAGATCAGCGAGAAGCGATTGTGATCATCAAGCAGTGCAGCGTCCTCCGGCTCGCCCCCAAAAGGATAGGCCAGCTTCCAGGGATGTCCGGATGTGCAGAGTAGCACCGCGCCGCCGGTGAGCTTCAAGACGGCGTCCCGTTGTTGATCCTCGTCTCCGTACGTCGACCTTACCAGCAGCAATGCACACTACATGTACGTGTTCCTCGTCGAGCATTGCCGACCGGACAGTACCGACGGCAGCTTGCGAACCGAAGCAGCTCAACCACCTAACACCTTTTGCTACTCAACACCGTCGTTCGCTTCAACCATGACTCAACACCGCTCCAGCTCGTTTGGTGCCGATGTGCAAGCTGCAGCCGGCTGCGCGCACGGGCTTGCTCAGCTCGTTGGGCTTCGGTGTCGGCTCTGCGTCCGCGTTTGCAGAGAAAGTAGCTCGGGGCGGCGTTTTGGTGAGCTCCTCGTTGGAGTCGTGGATACCGCGACTTGACGAGCCCTTTCTTGCCACGCCCTGCGTGCTGCGAGCCACAAGCACCGCGCATTAGCCAACGCCGCTCCGTCGTCCAAGCACCAACGCGCTAGATCACCACACCAAACTGCAGCGAGCTCTCCACCTCGGACGATGCCCTACTTCCCGCCCTGAAGCTGCAACGATACGCAGCGCGTCGAGGTCTCTGCTTCCCGAGCGGAACCCTACAACTGCACGCCACAGCTGAGGCGGGCACAGCCCGGCGGATTAAAGCTGCCGGAGGTGTTCCGTTGCCAACGAGCCAGCCGTAGCTGATACTTAAGCAGCGACAACCATTACAAGGCCTACAGGTGTACAGTAGTGTTGTTACCATCCGAGCGAGCCGCTAACGCTGCGATGGACGCGGACACCGAAGCCGTCGACAACGACAAGTAGTCAGAATGAACGAGCCGGTCCGGCCGTTTAACACTTTTGCCGTGCAATTGAGCGGACACTCGGCGTGCAGCTGGCTATGCAAGTCGCCCACGTTGAAGGCAGCTTCGAGCCACACACGCGCCGATCTCCCCCACCCGCCTCTATCCGCGCGTGTTTCTCGCTGCGCATTTCGGGGGAGCGCCAACTCTCTGCGATGGTCCGCCACCGCGCGGCCCACAAACGCCGCGACAGCCGGAGCTGCATAGCGCGCGCGCGTGTCAAAAGCCGCCATTACTGCGCTCAGAGGCTTTTACGCGAGCTTTTGGCCAGGAAGGAACCCCGCACAATGCAGACGAAAGTGCTCGTCTTGCAGGCGCATCTATCTGGTTGGAGCCTGAGCGTTCCATTGAAAGTCGCACTTGGCGCGACCTGAACTTGTCACGCAAGGATCAGCAAGTTCAGCGTAGCGCTGATGCTCGTCGCCTCCTTCTAGCATAGCGTTGTCATGAAAGAGGAGGAGTCGAACTTGTGTACATGTATTAGGCTTACAGCTTTGCCGGTCCCCATCTTGCTTGAGCCAGCTAGCTTCTCATCATGAAACGTCGGGCACAACGTCCGGCCGGCCACTATCTGAGTGCACATGTATTAGCGCGATCAACGCTAGGATGTCTGCATGTAGAGGCGCCGGCGTCCTGGTAATCGGCACTCGTTTGGTTGCGCTGCTCGATCGAAAGCGCTGTGAGCCAAGCGGCGGCACAGCCAGCGGACCAGCCAGGCCCTCCTCTGTCTCGTTGTCGGCCAAAAACGTGTTAGAGCTCGGGCTTTCTCCCCGAATGAACTTCCCTGCAGAGACCGGGCCTGCGGAGACATCCGGCGTCTCGGTTCAAGCATCTCCACTGGTTCCTCGTGCTACACACTCACCCCGCACCGAAGGTCCGCCACCGTATGTCTCGCTTCTTAGCCAAGTCTGCGGCACCAAATCCCCTCAGCCTCGAGCCAAACGAGAGCCGCGACGTCTGCGTTCGTAACAGGGGACGGCTTTGGTGGAGCTGCACCATCCGCACTTTCGATTTCGCTCGGCATAAGCAATCTTGCTTACAACCCTCAAGACCATGGTACCAACTGTCGAGCGCGCCAACCCGGAGCTCCAGTTCTCAAGCTTCCTCACACAGCTCAAAGCACCGCCGGCGAGCGAGAACCCAATGCATTCCGAGCAGCAGTGGTCGTCGCCCACGAGCATCGCCACCAACCCGACAGATGCCACGACGAGCACGTCGCAGGCGCTGCCCAGCTTCACGCTGGACCACCACAACAGCAGCAGCTACTACGCCAATGACAACCTGCCTCCGCGACAGTCCAGCAGCCTCTCCACTCCGACCGGTTACTACTCGCAGCAGCTTCTGCCTCCGCGCGACGCACAGACCACTTCGGCCGCCGCACCATGGAGTGCGCCGACCTACAGCTCCGCCGCACCCATGCCACTCGGCGACTACCTGCCGCAGCAACAGCCCGCGCAGCAACCGGCGCTGCACCCGCTCGTAATGCAACACAGTGCGGTGATGCCGCGCTCGAACGACGACGACCTCGCCATGGACGCGCAGATGCTCCGCGAAGTGCTCCAGGAGATGCCGAACGCACACCACCCGCGCGGACAGCAAATGCCCGGCCTGCAGCTCCTCTTCGCGTCGCCCATGCACTCGACCGACATGAACGCCGCGGCGCCGCAGACGCAGGTGCCCGCCTACTTCGGCAGCACAATGGGCATGACCAACGCGCCAGCCGACATGCTGCTCACCATGAGCCAGACGCCGTCTCCGTTGAACTCCGCCCCCGTGGCGCCCATTTTCCACCAGGACCGATCGGTGCTTCCAGGCACGCTGCCGATGCCGGCCGGCACAGTCGGTTTGACTGGCGCGTACGACCCGCTTGCTGCCGCCGGCGCCATGGTGCCGCCACCGGTGCTTCCGCGCAAGAAGCGCACGACGGCCACCCGTATCTGCAAGGTTGAGGGATGCACCAAGGGCATCCGTTCTCGCGGACTGTGCAAGGCGCACGGCGGCGGCCGGCGGTGTACGACGCCGGGTTGTACTACCAGCGACCAGGGCGGAGGTCACTGCGTGCTGCACGGCGGAGGCCGCCGCTGCCGCATCGAGGGTTGCAAGAAGTCGGCGCAGTGGCGCGGCGTGTGCAAGATGCACGGCGGCGCGCGCCGCTGCCGCTACGGCCAGTGCACCAAGAACGGCCAGGTGAAGCAGGGCTACTGCCGGATGCACCACAACCTGCTCACGGCGCAACGTCAGCAACAGGAGCAGCTCCAAGCTCAGCAGCAGCAGCAGCTCCAGCAAATGCAGCAGAACCAACTGCCTCCCGTTCCTTCAGCCTCCTCGATGTCCGTCAAGCTCGAGGGCCTATAAACCAATTCACCCGACACCTCACCTCCGTCCGACGGTCGTACATTGTTTGTTTTCAAGAGAACCTCGTCCACTTTGGAGAGAACGCAGGCGTAATAAGCATAATACATTAAAGCAAAGCCTTTCATACGCTAAAGTCTCCTGCATGGTCAAGCCTTGTTGCATTAAATGAGCACCAAGCAGCATACACAATTTTTTGGATTCTAATATTTTTCCAGTTAGTAATCTCTTGTCACATCCCAGAGGACGGCACTTTTGTGTTGAATGGAGGCTGCGACTAGTAAGGCTTCTGCTGGGTCTCCAGGTGATGACACGACGCCTGCGCCACATTGTTCCCCCACCTGCCCGACGGTACTGGACCAAGTGGCTCGGGCGAAGACGTCGGAGTCCGGGTTCCGCAAGTTCCGCGAGGCGCTGGTGGCCAAGAAGTTCGAGAACTACGATAATCTGCCCGTAAGATCTGCCAGATGATGGGGGCACTTTTGGTAGATCCCTGGATCAAAGTCTGTTTGTGGTTGTCCTTCAGGTGGAGGTGGGTAAAGGTTCTGGTCTGTTTATCGGCTCTTTCGGAGCTGCGAACAACCACGAAGCGCTGAAGCTCGCGGGGATCACGGACATCCTCTGTGTGTCGCCGAATCTGCCGCTTCAGTAAGTGAGACTTTGTCACGAATTTGAGGATTGAGGATGGACATCTTAAGCGTTTACGGTCGCAGGTTTCCGGACGACTTCGTCTACTTGAGGCTGGAGGTGGCGGACCTGAGCTCGGTGCGCATCTCGACGTACTTCGACCAAGCCTTGGCCTTCATGGACATGTACGAGGCTGGAAGAATGTTCTGTTGCACAAGATAAAGAGCTTACAAACACTATTGAGGCTGCAGGGCATTCGAGGAAGGTGGGAAGGTGCTCGTGCATTGCTTCATGGGGCAGTCCAGGTCTGCGACCGTGATCCTCGCCTACATGATTGCCCGTCAAGGGTTGTCCCTGTCAGATGCACTGCAAATGCTGCGCCAAGTGCGACCTCAAGCGAAGCCGAATCGCGGGTTTTACAGTGAGTTGCTTGCCTTCGAGGCGGAGCAGAAGCAACTACGAGAGCAGTAGTCAACTGAGTCAGCTCCGTCATCACACTACATACTGACTGACCAGGAGAAGAAACAGGTGCAAAGCTTCGCCGTGCTCTGCTGTGAAAAACATTGAAGCTGCTTGCTTGATAAGCGAGCAAGAGCAGTCAGTCTCAAACACGCTGATCTTTCCTTGACACGTCGAAACTGCTCGTCAGAAGAAGAGGAAATAGTGCGATGCAGCACAACTGGACACAAGGCGTGGCAACGCACCATCCCACCGAATGCTGCGCCACCAAGAAGCCTTGGAGGCCTTCAGTGCTCACATCGCATTCGGTGCGGTATTTTCAGCAGCGAAACGTGGTCTTCCACATGGGACGTGTCAGACCACTGCCTTGACACTGCACCTCCCATTGGCAAGGCTTGATGTTCTCGCGTCTCCCAGTCGCAGTGGTAACGGAGCTTTGAGACGTCCAAACTTCGCGAGGCTGGGTCATTCGAAGATAAGCAGCTAATCCGTCAAGGTTGCTCGTCCAATCCAGATCTTGTCTTCGTGAAGACTCAAGCAGGTCGTACAGCATGGTCCGTCACGGTGTGTGCGAGGAATCGAGCGGCTTCTGCAAGTCGTTCAACGGGACATCCGTTCTTGAAGAAATCCCGCTTCAGATCCAAGACGTCTCCGATGCTCAGCTGCTCGCAGTGCCCGATTCCAAGGCACTGAAGCCGCCAAAGCCCGCAGCAGCTCCGGCAAAGATCTTGTTTCTCGACGGGGTGCGCGGACTGGCGGCGATGTTGGTCGTGAGCCAGCACTCGAGGGAATACCTGCACGATCTCGACCTCGGCGCATGCGCGGTGGATGCCTTTTTCGTGTTATCTTCGTTCCTTTTGACGATGATCTTCATGAAGAAGAGCATCCGGATGCTGGCGCAGAACGCGAGCTACCGCAAGTGGGCCTTCAGCCTTGCCGACTACTTCTCCAAGCGCTTCTTCCGTGTGTACCCGCTGTTCGCGTCCGTGGTTTTCATCGTCTGGCTGCTGCCGTTCGAGGACAAGCAGCGCTACTTTCTCGTCAAGGAACGCGGACACTTCGACTTGTTCAAGGTGCTCACCTTCAGCTTTCATCACCGGTACTTCGTCTTCTGGACGCTGCCGCTGGAGATTTCGTATTACTTCTGTCTGCCCGTCTTCGTACTGGGCGTTCTCAATCTGCGTCGCTTCTGGTGGGTTCCTTTCGTGCCGCTGTACACGTGGATCATCTACGCGGGCTGGCACGATCGTCGATCGAGCCACTCGCCATTGATGCCGCACTTGCCCACGTTCCTGGCTGGCTCCATGGCAGCGGCTCTTTTTGTCAAGCTCGACATGTGGATCAAAGCCACTGGGTTCGAGTTCAACAAGCTGCACAAGCTGGCGATTCGAGCGGTCGAATACGCCTCCATCGCGCTGGTCCTGAGCGTCTGCTTCCGTAGAAACGCTCAGCCTGGCCAGCCAGCAGAGCCGACGATGTTCTTCCACTGGGTGCACAAGCACGAGCACGACGAAGGAGGCTTCCCGTTCATCAGCGTGCCTGTCACACTGGTCATTGTGATCGAAATGCTGCTGCCTTCTTGCATCTCGACCATGTTCGAATGGAGCGTGCTGCGGTACTGGGGCAAGATCAGCTTCTCCGTCTATCTGCTACACAGCTTCGTGGTCTTCAGCGACATCGACGGCAACGAGCCCGCCATGTACTACGAGCGCTTCTTCCTCCGCTTTGGCCTCATTCTGGGCCTCTGCTCGGCGTCCTACCACCTGATCGAGTACCCATCACAGTTGCTAGCACAGCGGATCACCAAGGCGCTCACGGAGCAGGAAGCAAAGGGCCCAGGCAGGTTGGCCTTCCCGTACCCATTTGATGCCAAGCGCCCATTCTTCCAAGCTCCTCACACAACTCAAATTGCCTAGAAAACTTACACAATAAAGGAAATATTAATTTCAAATAATTTCAAATACTTTTTCGCTATCTATACCTTCGGCGCATGAAACTGGGATCAGTACATCGCATGAAAGTAAATATGGTGCAAACCGAGTTGCTCGCTCTTGCTTGGGCACAGAGGGTTTCAACTGGTGATGAGGAGTGCACGAGAGATCCGCGGTCAGGTAGCAGGAAGCGATGAAGACGACGTGGAGTTGGCTTCAACCGAGTGTGAGATGGTCTTGTCCAAGGAAGAGTTCGACATGCTGCAGGCCTTCCACCGGTTCGTTCCTCTGCCTGCGCTGACCTCACGCATCTTGCGGGTCTACTGTGAGGACGATTTGCAAGTCCCCGAGGCGTCACCCGACGACGAAGACGAGGCAACCAGCCAACCGTCGGCAAGCCTGGGAGACCATAGTGCGATGAGCCAAAGCGCAACAACGGACAACATTCTGCGCCATCCCCGCCGACCGAGCAATCTCAAAAAGAAGCCGCACTACCAAATCAACCTGACATCACAAACACCTCGGATTCAACAGCTACCTCCGTCCAGAGACCCCAGTTCAAGTCGTAGTTCGACAGACTCGGAGGGATCTGAACGACCAGAAACGCATGGGTAGCAAAAGCAACAACAGCAACCAAGTCAATCGAGCAACACCTGACTTCGTCTTGCACTTCATTGACCTGCTCACTCTCCTCCATCTTCACGTTGCATCCCCATCACGGCTTGTCCGCCTCCACCTCCATCTCCACGACTTCCTCCACTGTCTCCTCCACCACTTCATCCCCTTCCTTCATCTCCTCCTTGGGCAGCAGCTTGTTTCCAATGAACTCAGCAATCGAATCCTCGTCCCAGTGCGCCACACTACCCAAAAACCACCAACATTCATAAGTCTACATGTACCACCAAAACCCTCATCTTTCCCCCTTCTACCCACCTGATCTCCTCCATTTTCTCCCCGTTTTCATAAAAGAACTGCAGCATGGGCAATCTCGGGTTGGACTCCTCCACGTCGAGCCCCTTGATGTGCTCGGCCTGGTGCTCCACGAAGTTGGCCACCTTGGGATATCTCTTGAGTCGACGCCGATTCACTGCCAGCACCGCGATTGGGTAGCGACGGCCTTCAGCCTCCAGAACCTTGGAGAGATCCGAGCAGCAGTCCCGGCACTCTTCCGTGACCAAGTTGACAGTTTTCGTCGACTTTATTGATTTATCAGTCAGAAATGTCGACAGCTCGTCGCAAAGCTGACAGTCTAGCGCATCAGCGTCGAATCCGAGCGTTGCGCAGCGATCGAGGCGCTCGGAGGACACTTGGGGGGCAGATGAAGGGTCGACTGCGGGCTCGGGGATCTCCTGGGCGGCCACACCGGCAGCGGCGAGCAGCAAGAGCGTCGAGAGGCGCATGGCAGATTGATACGAAGGTGGTACACAGATTATGTGATATACATGAACATGATGTGGTCAACATATGATACCTGGGATACGGGATACAATTTGGTAGTTGTTTGGATAGGGATGACGTGTTGAAGTTGGCCTGCCGCAGCAAGCTCTTGTACTTGTGCTTGCTTGAGGCTTGGTTGGGCTCTATGCGTGCAGGTGGTCGAGCTATCCTCCAGATGGCTTCTGGCGCGAGAAGTCGAGCAAATCACTCCAACCCCGGTACAGACTCTTACATTGGGATCGATATACTTCATGCTTTTGTTGGTGGTGAAGCAGACCATCATCGAACTACATGAAGTTCCGGGTGTTGGTGCGTTTTTCGTGAACTGCTCGTCGTCAATAGCATCCGACGTTCAAAGACTCATCCCGATCGATGCGGCGCATTCCCGGAGCATGTACTGAAAGATCCTAGATGTGCTGTACAGCCGGGAAATCCCGATCGCATCTGGGTGCCTGGGTGTGTCGTATGGCGGTAGCTCGGACGTGGAGCGCAGCAACTCACTTGCCAATTTGACGGACTCGGGCAACAGATCTCTTCCAGCGCGCTCGACTTTGTGTAATGCCAGCAACGATGAGCACGCCGAGCCTTGAGGACATGTGGAGTTCCTCGCACACCACAGGTGCCAAGACCAGCAGCACGCCCAATCCACACGACGAAGATACCTTTGAGCTTGTCGGCACGGATCTAAACGCTCGAAGCTCCATCGACTCGCAGGTGTTCTCCAGCAAAGAACTCTGCGATGACATCCTTGCCACGATGCCAAAGCTCCAAGCGGCAGTCCGAAACAATGCTCGAGGAGATCGCTGGAAGTACAGCACTGAGAAACAAGGCATTTATCTTGCAGAACTGAAGTCGCATCCCTCTTCGATGGATATTGACGACGACACGGACATCTTACACGCTGGGGCGGCGAAGACAGAGTTGCGCTGCCATCTAAACGAAGCTCTAAGCGTATTGCTACATCAAGACTCGGCTTCGTTCGACGCTACAATGAAAGCTTTGTGTGGGAAACAGTTCTTTGGAGGCAGCGTGCACTTCCATCAGCGTGTGGAGACTGATGTCGATTCGAGCCAGCAGGCTGCGATCTCGATAGTATCCGCCACAATACAACCCAGCACCAGCCTAAAGACGCGTCTGCAGACCCGTCACAAGCACACCGAGCAGTTCATTTTTTCGACGTACACAAGGCAGTTTCCAGACAAGAAGCACGCAGTGCATCTCATGAAAACAGTACCTCAAGCCGTCCACGACCAGGTACTTCCAAGCACCGAGCGCTTGAACGACAGTGATCACCTAGGCGTTGGCTTTGACTTCCAGTTCACACCGCGCCCGGGAGGGAGCAACCACCAGTGCACTCGGATCTTTGCGTACGCGTATGCCTCCGATAAACCAGCGTCAACATTCTCCAAAGAAGCAGCTCAAGACTCGGCCACGATGGCAGATAGTGATGTTGCAAACCTGGCACGCCGCCGTATGATATCGATGAATGCGGAAACACGAAGCACCATGCAGATACTCCTCAAGTCACTTTCCCAGTTTGAGCGAGTAATTCGACGTCGGCGCTTTGGCTTCCAGTCCTTCATCTACTTCCCGAAAGAGTACGCAGATCCGGTGCTTGAAAAGTGCTGCTCGATCTGCAGCAAAAACTTCCGCTTCTTCCGCCGCGACTTTTACTGTCAGCTTTGCGGACACCTGGTGTGTGGGAACTGCTCGGCGCTTTACGAGGTGGAGGCGAGCATCGGAGAGATCCGCAAGAACCGCTGCTGTACTCTGTGCGTTGTACGTGTTGACGCATGCACGTTCGACGACGACGACTTGTTAGCAGCTTTGGGACCTATCGTGGTCGACGCCCCACCCGAGGCTTGGGCACCCGATGAAAACTCCATCTTGAGCGCCAGCAGCAAACAAGAGGGTCCGGATTTGAAGTCTGAGAACAACTTGGTGGAACAGCTTTGTTCAGCAGACCCCGAAGCGCGTAGTCGGGCGCTGGATATCCTTGAAAAGCTTGTTCGTCGTTCGTCTAGCTCTTCTGCGTCGTCTCCTACAAGTTCCGCCAAGCCTTCATCAAACAAAGGCTCTGACACGATTCCAAGGAGCCCGGCAAAAAGCACGAAATGTCAAGTGCAGCGCGTGCTGGCGAACGTCGAGAGCCACCTGAACGAAGAGCTAACGAAGTCCCGGCTCAACTACAACATCGAAGCGTGTGAAGTTAGCGACCGCACTCGAGACTACAAGTTCGAGTTTGACGCAGCCAAGGTCTCCAATGCAGACCTCCCGCTAGCCCCCGTCCCCGAAGCGCTGAAGGACGCTCGTCGTGTCGAACTCATCAAGTCTTCGGGTGCATTACAGTCCGACTACGACCGCTCTGCACTCAACCTGATCGCAGAGGTAGCCGCCAAGCGGCTCGGATGCCCAATCGGTGTTGTGTCCATGATCGACGACCAGCAGTTCCACGCCGTGGGGAACTACAACCTCCCGCACGAAGCGCACCATCTCCCCCGCAACGAGGTGCCCTGCATGCACGCCGTGTACGCCGAGAAGCCGCTCGTGATCAAGAACCCCCAGCGGGACATGCGCTTCGCCAAGATGCCGTGCGTGGCCGACCTGGGCGTCAAGTTCTACGCCGGCTTCCCGCTGCGCGCGCCGAGCGGCGAAGTCGTGGGCAACCTCTGCGCGATCGATAGCAGCGCGCATAGGCACATCTCCACCAAGGATTACTCCACCATGGCCACCCTGGCCAAGCTCGCCTCCGACCTCTTGTAAACTTCAACTCCCAGTTGAAGTTGATCACTCGTCAACTTTACCCACCCCATAACCGCATAGCAGATCTGCCCGACATAGGTCATTCCACCTCTGAATATAAATACCCCTGTACAAATTGAAATAGGAGTAAAGTATCAGCGTACTGATTGCTTATCCGGATCGATTAACCGGATAAATATCAAAAGCGTCGGATCGCATTAGTCGCTCCGTCTTCCTGAGTACAGTCCTCCGTACCATCATGGCGTCGCTGCGCTCGCTGCTGCGCCCCTTGCGCTTCTCGCCCCGCGGCTTCCACTCGAGCTCGGGCTCCTTACGTACGCGGGCGGCCGAGCGTTCCCAGGCTGGACCCGCTTCGTTGGCCTATCGGAGCGACGCCAACTCACCGCAGCTAAGTGTGCGCAACGCCGCCAAGATGCCGGGCCAGCTCGACGTGCTGCTGCCTCTTCCTGGAGTCAGGGGCCTCACGCGGCTTGGGCTGAGTGACTCGCAGTCCAGCGTGCAGGATCTAATTGAGGCGGTGCGCCGCGCCGATGCGTCATTGAAGGCCGTGGAAGTGGCAACGCCCGATGGCACCAAGCTGGCTCGCACGGTGCGGCTGGGCGAGCTCACGTCCATGACCTTCTGTCTGCGACTGAACCACGTGAACGTGCTGGTGGAGAGCGACGAGGCCACACTAGACGACCGGCGCGCAAGGGAGGAGAGCGTGGCGTTTGCCACGGTCAAGGCCGAGATGGAGAAGGACCCAAGACTCATTGTGAGGCATTTGTTTTGATGCTTTGAGGTCATTAATGAGGTACTAATGCTTCTTGGTGTTGGCTTTAGTTGCCGCTACATGAGTACTATAGGATGTGCCACAATGCCGGCGCGGAAGAGGTTGTGGCCACCAAGTGGCTAAGGGAGCTACAGCGCCGCAACTTGGTCGTGCACTTCGACCGGTCCAGGAACCCTCAGCTGGAGAACGCCATCATTTTGAGGCCTTACGTAAGTTTTTGGAGTGTAGTGACAGGTTAGATGACGTTGGAGCTGACTTG